>NMUG010006103.1:0-12766 GCA_002855965.1 Monotropa hypopitys | reverse complement strand
GACTTTCTTAATTTAATTCTAAAACAAATAATTAATTTACTAATTAAAAATCTACTTTCCTAACTTAATTTAAGAAACAAGGAAATCGAATTTTAGGAATTGAATTAACTCTTAATTAGAAAAGAAAACTAATTAAATTGTTTGAGATGATTTGATTTTAATTAATGAATTGATTTAATAAATTACGATTATGAAAATAAAAGATTAGGAATTTAAATGATGTAGAAAACTAATTAAAATTGTGATTGAGGAAATAAATGAGAATGAGTGGCTAGGGTTCGAATTCAGTTAATCCGCTTAGTATGATTATGACTATAGACAGAGTTGTATTCAACTACGAAAAGATAATGATTTTCAAGACTCATATTCCGTATAGGCTATGTCAATATAGCGCGGGTTGTCTCACTGAATTTAAGCAACGACACGACCCGTCTAACATCGTATCACCTATCTCGGAAACTACCCTAAAACGATGAAGAACATATGGCATGAAATTAATAGTCGAGACTCGTAGTCCGTATAAACTATATCGACATAGCTTGAGTTGTCTCACTGAATTTAATTATCGACACGACCCATCTAACGTCGTATCGCCTATATCGGAAAATATCTTGTAACATTCATACACAAATTTCATGACAATGATTGACTGAAAGAATTAAAACATTCGATACATTCAAAGAATAATCAAAATCAATTACACAATCTATTGAATAAAAAACCGAACTATATACATAACCATACCAATTGGATTCACATCCTCGTTACCCTACGCCGAAGGATCTAGCCGGACATGGTGAGAACGATTTCCGTGTGGATACCGTTGAACGCCATGAATCTATACTTGAACAATCAAAACAAAGGGACAAAATCAAATTTTTCCTCCCACTGCATCTATGCCTTAAAACCTTTCTAAATCTATGTATCCCTCTCTACTGTAGCAGCCCCCTTGTGCACTCTCTGTAAAAACATAAGTCTCCTCTTCCCTTTATTTTTGTATATCCCTCTGTTCCCCTTCTATAGTGTACGTCCACCTCTTATAACTCCTTCCCCGTAGAAAAATATATAAACCCTAAAAATCGTACAGCCGCCTCCTTCTTCGCTTGAGCGAACTTAAAATCGCTTGAGCGAATTTCAAATTGCTCGAGCGAAATGTCTCGCTTCATAGCAGTGATTTCCCCATCTGATTTTGTGTTGCAGCATCATCTGCTCGAGCGGATTGGTCACGCTCGAGCAGTTTCTTCATTTATTGTGCGTGTAGAACCCGTCAGCCATGAGTTGCTGTGTGAAAAGCTCTGAGTGAGAACCCCTCTTTTGATGTGTAAAAATTGTAAGTGAGCCCCTCTTTTGCTGTGTAAAAATTATAAGTGAGTCCCCTGCGTATTGTATATCCTTGTATCACTTCTGAGTGAGAATTGTAACGACTCATATTTTGTAAACGTTTTCCAGAATTTAATTTACTATTTTTAATCGATCTACGGATTTGTAATTGAATCCCTTATAGTATTTTGACGTGGGGTCTATGTTTAGGGTCCCCACTCGGTTCATTTAGATTGCTCGTTTTGGGTTTGGGTCGTTTCGGGGAGACTTAGGGTCCCTTGGTATAAAATCCCACCTTCAGGACCTTTGCACCGGTGCATGCACCGGTGCAAAGTGGTTTTGCTTTGGGTTGGATCGGTGCATGCATCGGTGCAAAGTGGTTCTGATTAGGGAATGTTTGCATTGGTGCATGCACCGGTGCAAAGTGGTTCTGCTGGGTTTTGGTGGAAGTTGCATCAGTGCGTGCACTGGTGCAAAGTGGGTCTGCCTTCTTGTGTTTCTTATTGCATTGGTTGTTGCATCGGTGCAAGGGCTGTTTGCACCGGAGCATGCACCGGTGCACAGAGTGTTCGGACTGCTCACTAAGGGCATTTTTGGCATTTGGTTTATAAGGGGTATATAATGCAACTCTAGCCCGAATTTGGGCATCTCTTCCTCATTTTGTAACCCTAGAGCCTCTCTCACTCTCTACCTCCATAGCCAACCCTCTCTCTTCTCTCTAAATTCTATCCCTCTTCCAAGATTTGGTTGAAGAAATTACAAGGATTAAAGGTGTTCTACACATCGAGAGCTCTCTGGAAAGCTACACATCGAAGCCATTCGCCAAGGTTCGAGTTCTAGGATTTGGTAAAGCTCACCTAAGGTAGGATTTATCTATCCCTTGTATTCTCTTGATTGAGCATTCTTTCTTCTCCCTCCTTGTACGCAAGTATTCTTTTATCGATTTTGCACTTAGCCATGTTTTGAAGAAATTGATATGGGTCTAGGGCTTGAATCATGAAATTGGTGGTGGTTTGTAGTCTCTAGGGATGTCTCTAACTATTCCTAGGTCCAATTTCATGTCTTGATTATTCTAGTAAAAAGCCCCAATTTGATAGTAAACCCTAATTTTGATATTTAGGGCTTTTGTTCAATTGAAGGTCGTATGTTCAAATTGAGTTGATATTCATGCAAGTGGGCATAATTGATGTGTATTTGATGTATTAGTCGCATGGGTCATGTGTAATGGTCCTTGGTCGCATGTCGGTTCGATTATAGCATGATTGAGGCATGAATGAAATTAAATGGAATTAATGACCCTCGTATGGAATTGACTAGCATTGGCTAGAAATTGTAATATGAACGAACCAAATTTACTTGACACGATCAATTATGCGACGACGTGATTTGGCTAGCTTTGGATAGGTGACATAACAATGATAGGGGTTTGACTTATATTGTATATGGGAACGGACTTATGACGGGGTTCCCGGGATGGTCGCGCCATCCACAACATTGTGCACAATGGGGGTATCTTGGCCCTCCCAGCGATTACTTGGGGAACGACGGAAAGGAGTGGTTAGTGTGTTTGGCCGACTACTATACCAACCATACCCTATCAACGTTACTTGACACAACGATAACCGAGATCTGGATAACATGGAATGGACTTATGATGGGATTCCATGGGGTATCCATAATATAAAATAAATGGGATAACTTGGAATGGACTTATGACGGGATTCCAAGGAGTATCCATTGTATGAAATCAATGAATGAAATGTGTATCATGGGAAGAAATGGAAATTCATATGCATGACTGAATGAGCACTTGGTCTAGTGGTCCTTATTGATATAACTTGCACGCGAGTAGCTTGGTTGAAGTCACATGAACGTAGTTGGATCATTTCCATTGTTCGTGTCTCGTACATAGATCATGTATTGCATGCTCGACATTCACACATGAGTCCACATCAGTCTTTGTCATTCTAGATGATAGGAATTTCCTACTTTGGTGTGACACATACTTATTTTTATCCACAGGTGTTGATCCCTCCCTTGGAGGAAGGGATGCTTAGCGAGCTTTCGAAAGGTTTTTGGAAGAATCCCCTTTTTATCTTTTATCCCTAATTAGGCTCCTTGAGCTTGTAATAGAGTAGGAAGTTTGTAAACTTAAACTTGTACTTTTCTCTCTCTCCTTACTCTATGGTTTGGTTGTACCTTTACTTATTTTCTTTTTATCATGCCGGGATTTTCATGCTTGTGTGGTTGGGCTTATTTATGGAATTTAGTTATTTTCTCTATTAATCTAATTCAAAAAAAAATAAGGTTTGAAAATTCGGGGTGTGACAACTTGGTATCAGAGCTTTCGATTTCAAAAACTTAGGCCTTTGGGGAGACTCTTAGTCTCTATGGGTTGCATTGTGTGTTGTGTTGCATTGTCTAGCATATGTCGTGAATGTGTAGAGCATACATTGGCATGATCCATAGGCATTGTGATGCGGTACATAACTCAGCATGCATTGTTTCTTCCCTCGGGTATAGCCCTGTTGATTGATCCCATTTTGTTTGGATCCTTCAAAGATCTTGTTGGGTGGTCTCTTCTCTTGATTGATCCATGTGTTATTGGTCGAGTGGATTTATTGAGCCTTGTCTTGCGTACTTTCCTTATGAATTCATGATCCTATATTGTAGGTATGGCTCAACGTCGTGCGAGGGGAAGAGGTCATGGTCTCCAGGGTACGAATGTCTCAGATGCTCTCAGTGAAGAGGTTAATGATAGGATGCGTGAGTTGGATGATTAGGCACCTCCAGTTGTTCCAGTTCCGGAGGGGTTAGTTGCCCATAGTCAGTTCACTAGAGAGCTTGCGGCCGCTATGGTCGAAGCCAGTCGAGGATTTGTTGCTCCTAGGGAGAACGCAGGAAACCGTACTATCGAGGCTTGCAGGAGTTCCGTCGTATGGATCCTCCCAAGTTCAATGGTGAGGGAGATCCACTTGAAGCAGATCATTGGTTGTCCGAGATTCGGAAGGTGCTTGATATGCTAGAGATTACGGAGGACAAGCTGTGGATTTCCTTTTCCACTTATCAGCTGACGGGTGAGGCTAGTAAGTGGTAGAGTTCTATTCTAGAGATGCACCGAGGGAGTTTTCTTGTCGATAGAGATGCCGATCCACAAGCCGTTATCGATCCCATTCGAGGAATGTCATGGGCCGAGTTCCAGACTATCTTTGAGGGATAGTATTTTCCAGAGAGTTTCAAAGAGCATCTCCGGGAATAGTTCGAGAGGTTAGAGCAGGGGACTATGACGGTGTCCCAATATGCCATGAAATTCTAGCTGTTGTCGAGATTTGCTATGGACTTGGTGAGCTACGAGGAGAGGAAATGCAAACGCTTTAAAAGAGGTCTTCATTCATCAATTCAACGGCTAGTGATGAGCCAGCGGATCCATACCTTTACTGATATTGTCGATTGTGCTAGAGCCATCGAGCCAAAGAGAGAGTCGTTCCAGGGAGTGAAGGTATGGGAGCTGCGTCGTCAGGTATCTAACTCTAGTTCATCGTCGAGGAGTTTTGGAAGGAAGCGCTAGAGGGAGCAATCACACTTTTCTAAGGGCCAGAGATCGCAGGGTAGTGTGGGTTCAGTGAGGGGCCCAGTTGTTTGTCATCGATGCCATCAGATGGGGCATATGCGAGCGTACTGCATAGCCTCTGTCTGTTTTGAGTGTGGCCAGGTGGGTCACTTTTCCCGATATTGTTCGAGGAGAGTTGGCGGTCACAGTGAGGTAGGTTCGGTGCAGCAGCCACGGGGTGGGCATCAGCGCCCTAATCAGACAGGACTAGCCATTTTGGGTTAAGCTTCTCGTGCTAGTGGAGGTGTAGCTCCTGTCAGACCAGTGCAGTAGTTCTAGCAGAGAGGCAGTCATAGGCTAGTGTTCTATTTGATTCGGGTGCATCGCATTCTTTCATCGTTGCATCCTTTATCCGTGCGTTAGAGTTGGAAGTAGATGTCTTGGATCTACCTGTGTTTGTGGATACTTCAGTGGGAGGTTGTGTTCGGCTGAACCATGTTTGCCGAGATTGTGAGCTGACGATGGAAGATCGTCGTTTTATCTTCGACTTCATTGTATTGGGTATGTCGAAATTCGACCTTATTCTTGGGATGGATTGGTTGTCCACCTTCCATGCCACTATTGGTTGTTATCAGTGTCGGGTCCGGGTGCGTTCTCCAGATGGAGATTATTTCTACGTTTTCAGAGAGAGGAAGGGGATGTTGGATGCTTGTTTCTATGATCCCAGGGAGCGTGATTCTATCAGTTGTCTTCTAGCGAGCCTCAGTCTTGATGACGATGTTTCTCACCGTGGGGAGTTGTTGCCCCTCGTAGTTTACGAGTTTCCGAATGTCTTTCCAGAAGAGTTGTCGGGTTTTCCTCCTAGTCGGGAAGTTGAATTCTCTATCAATTTAGAAGACCCCCCGCCACTGTGGATTAGAAGACCCTCCGATGATTAAGTTAAGTCCCAGATGGAGTAACCAATCCTTATCTTAAGAGAGAGAACAGAGAAAATTCACGAGACTGAATATGAATGACTTAGAATGTACCTTTCACAGGCGAGGAATTTGTCTTTTGTACCTTCGCTCTCCTCATTAATGGTGACCTTCCAACTCCTTGAATTCTCATCAAAGAGGGGGAATGAACATGGACAGAAGACTCCTCGTTTTCTGTCCCGTAGCATCCCTTCATCTTCTCTTCTTAGCCTCACACTAAACATACATCGATACAAGAGAATTCATAAGACTTACATGAGCGTCCAATGCCACTAACTGGCCAATTGGTGCCCATACGTCCTATATCCGCACTGTCATGACCCCGCGCTAAAGTTGCGTGCCACGCAGGCCTAGCCTTATTCTCAGCCGACATCCTAGATTATTATAAGGCTTACCTCATCCGTTATAATCCGCCCGCAAACCTTTCCCGCCGCACTACTAGAATGTCCTTTCAGACATAATTCTGGTCGTGCTACGCACAAAGGGGGATGCACGGACTGGCTAAATTACTTCGGTTAAGATCCAATCATTAATCCTTGCATAATCTTCCTAGCTAGATCACCCATAATCTGACAAGCATGTCCCTAAACAGGTTCTCCTTGCTCTGTTGGACATGCTACCAGCTAATCATGGACGGACTAGTTAGCACTGATAACGCTCCCTCGCGACACCCCGCGCAGATGTCCTAATCTCTCTGAGATGACCTTATCCGCGGTGGCGAACAAGGGGTAACAGCTTCCACTATGGCCTCTGACGCCTTGGCCACATCGAATTACACCTTCACCTGCCCAGCTCAAACAGACACGTGTCATATATACTTTTTCCCTCCACACTTATTTTTATGTGATTATTATTCATTGAATTGTTGTTGCCTTTAAGATAAATAATGTAGAAAACATGAAGAGAAATTAATTCATTCCTCATTATTGATCATGCCTAAACGTAAGCGCTAGATGAATAATAGAGCACGACATATCATTTCATCTTAAACAATGATTTGCAAGTTTGAGTATCTTAATTAATTTGTAAGTTGTGGGCTTTGAAAGATAGTCTATAAGCTGTGGGCTTTGAAAGATAATTTGTAAGCTGTAGGCTTTAAAATGATATAGTAAATTGTGGGCTTTAAATATGAAACAGTAAGTTGTGGGCTTTAAAGATGATATTATAAGTTGTGGGCTTTAAATGATAAGAGCATGAAGTTATAGTATTATGAATACACATTTTTGGGAAGTATGCACATTGGCATGTCATGGTCATTAGGCATTAAGAAGAGGATTGAATCATTTTAATAAATTTGGAATTTAATTGGTTATCCTGCAATATGTTAAGTTTAAATTGTTATTGTTTATCAAATAATTTCAATGTACTCACTCATTTCTGGAATCCGACAACAAATGCTACTCAAATGTTACTCACACACCTAACAACAAATGTTACTCACGCACCCACAATTTACAACGAACCCATAAACAATTCTACTAACGATTATAATGCATAAACATATCAAACAAACTCACCAACCCCTTGTGGAAAGAATTTTCTAACCCTTCATTGCCTTATCTTTTTCCGAGCCTTCACATGTTCAAGCCAAACTATTAGCTTACAACGTTCAATATAGCTTAACATGTATTTAATGCTCAAACATAAGCTAATCGACCCCCATTTTTATTATTTAAATCCATAATTCTCAAACCTATAATTACCCACGAGTGCCAATGTATACATGTATATATGCAATGCATATCGGTATACTAGTCTTCCTTCATAGTGGTATACCCTACTAAATTCATTTCGGTATGCTGGTTTCCATACATATCGGTATATGGTCCTGCTCTATGTTCAAACATATCAATATGTTAATGAAAAAATAGTAAACCCAAATTTTAATATTCATCTCCTCTTCTTATCATTATCTCATCAATTCTAAAGATTTTACACATGTATTCATTTCGTAATAATCTTGAAATCAAATCTCAATACCAACACATGCATGGATATCTTATCTTTTTCTTAAAATCAATAAAATCCATAATTTCTCATAATCTTTATCGTTTCTCCCATCCAAACCCAAAACCCAAAAATTTATAACAGTTAAACGAAAAATAGTAAAATTTACTTACCACTTAAGGGTGACTAATACATGATAGAAACCTAGGTGTTCCTTTTTCTTGGGATGATGATTGTGAGAAGGCGTTTGAGGAGTTGAAGCGACGATTGACTTCAACACCTATCCTTATTGTTCCCAAGCGAGGAGTTGATTATTCGGTTTATTGTGACGCTTCGCATGATGGCTTGGGATGTGTCTTGATGCAAGGAGGTAAAGTTGTTGCTTACGGTTAATGGAAGTTGAAGACTCATGAGCGAAACTATCCGACTCACGATTTAGAGTTAGATGCTATTGTTTTTTCCTTGAAGATGTGGCGAAATTATTTGTATGGCGAGAGATTCGAGGTATTTTCTGATCACAAGAGCTTGAAGTACTTGTTCACGCAAAAGGAACTTAACTTGCGGCAAAGTCATTGGATGGAACATTTAGAAGATTACGATTTCGAGTTGCACTATCATCCGGGCAAGGCAAACGTTGTTGCGGACGCTTTGAGTAGGAAGTCTTCTCACTTGTCTAGCTTAGCAGTTCTTGACTGGAGGTTGATGGAAGACTTAGGTCTGTTTGTTCTACATGCAGAGGAGACCGGAGAGCATACTACGTTGTGCAACCTATCTATTCATTCTGAGCTTTCTCGTTGGGTGATCAAGGTACAGGCTGACGATTCAGAGGCAGCGAAGTTACGTGCAAAGTTTCTTAGTGGTGATGCTCGACAGGGTTGGATGATTCATGTAGATTCTAGTTTGCATTATCTTGGTCGATTGTTCGTTCCCGATTCTTGTCGAGCGAGTATATTACATGAGTTTCATCATTCACCATTGGCGGTTCATCCTGGAGGTACGAAAATGTATCATGATCTTCGATGACAGTTTGGTGTCCAGGGATAAAGAAGGATGTGGCAGTGTTTGTTTCCAGATGCCTTACTTGTCAGCAAGTGAAGGCCGAGCATCAGCGACCAGCGGGTTTACTTCAGCCATTGCCGATTGCAGAGTGGAAATGGGAACATATGACGATGGACTTTGCTTCAGGCTTTCCGAGATCACCTAGTGGGCAGGATTCCATATGGATTATCGTTCACCGACTGACGAAGACGGCACATTTTCTTCCTATTCGTGTTGCTCAGTCCGTGGATTCCTTGAGCCAGTTGTACTTTAGAGAGATCATTCGAATTCACGATGTGCCATCATCTATCGTATCCGATCGAGATCCCCGTTTTACTTCTCGTTTTTGGCGGAGTTTGTAGGCTTCACTTGGTTTGAAACTTATGTTCAGCACGACTTTTCACCCTTAGACCGACGGTCAGTCCGAGCGTACCATTCAGATTCTGGAGGACATGTTGCGTGCCTGTGTGTTAGATTTTCAAAGTAGTTGGGTTGATCACCTACCATTGATTGAGTTCGCGTACAATAATAGTTTTCATTCGAGTAATGACATGGCACCTTTTGAGGCCTTGTACGGTAGGCCATGTCGCTCACCTGTTTGTTGGCTTGACGTTGGGGAATCCGCTATCATTGGTCCTGAGATGACACAACAAATCATCGAGCAAATCAAAACCATTCGTCAGAGATTGCTTACGGCTCAGAGTCAATACAAGAGTTATGCGGATCGACGTCGCACTCCTTTGTCTTTCGAGGTTGGTAACCACGTTTTCTTAAAAGTTTCACCTCGTCGCGGTGTTTCACAATTCGGGAAGAAATGAAAGTTGACTCCACACTACATTGGGTCATTCGACATCATTGAGAAGATTGGGGAGGTCGCCTATAGACTTGCTTTGCCATCGAACATTTCTAATGTTCATGACGTATTCCATATTTACATGTTGCGCAAGTACGAGCTAGATCCGTCGCACGTTATAGATTGATCGAACGTTGAGTTAGAAGCCGATGTATCCTATGAAGAGAGGCCGATTCGTATCCTTGATTCTCGAGAGCAAGTGTTGTGGGGCAAGTCCATTCCATTATTGAAAGTCTTTTGGAGTAACCGCGGGGTTGAGGAAGCCACTTGGGAGCGAGAGGATGAAATTCGCGCGAAATTCCCAGATTTGTTTTGATTGCTTGTATCGATTAGTGTTTGTTTTTGCATTTTGTACTCCCACCGTAGTTAATTTCGGGGACGAAATTCTTTTAAGGTGTTTGAGATGTAACGACTCGAATTTCTATAACATTTTTTCAGATTAAATTCGTGTCTCAAATTGATTCTTAGATGCCAAATTCCTTCTTCAGCTTATTTCTGTCTTGTGAATACGGTCCCAGGATGCTTTTAAATCTTAATGCATCGCTTGACTTGAGTTCGGGACGTTTCGGGGTGGTTCGGAACCCTTGTTTCTGTCATTTTTCTAGTTTTGGTGCAGTTGCACCAGTGCAGGATGGGTGTGCACCGGTGCAGGAGGATTTTTTGGTGCTACTGTTCAGTTTTGGAAGCAGTTGCACCGGTGCAGCTGAGATGTGCACTGGTGCAGAGAAGGGTTTGAAGCTACTGTTGAGTTTTGGGAACAGTTGCACCGGTGCAGTGTGGATGTGCACCGGTGCATGTCAAATTGTGAACCCACTATCCGATTATTTAAGTAGTTGCATCGGTGCAGAGTAGGTTTGCACCGGTGCAGGGTGGGTTTGCACCGGTGCAGAGATGTTGTGCACCGGTGCAGGGTCTGTTTGGCAGACCTCATTAAGGATAAACTTGTCTTTTCATCTTGGGGGCTATATATATCATTGGGAGCCCGATTTTTATCATTCCCACTCTTCTTCTCTATCTCACTAACCATATTCTCTAAATCTCTCTCACCCTCCATTGTTGTCCAATCTTGGAGCTTGAAAACCAAGGCTCTAGGAAGCTCAAATCAAGAAATGCGAAGACGAAACGTCGATCCTTGTGACGCGATCTATCCGGGACACCCGCTGTTTTCTTCATTCCTTCAAAATCCGAAGTTAGGGTTTTATCAAAGCTTCATTAAGGTAGGATTTATCTATCTTTAACATTGTTTGTGTTTATGCCTCCCCTCCCTTGCCCTTGAAATCCCTTTGTGTTGGGTGATTTTCGTAAGAAAAACATTTGATTGAAATTAACCTAGAGTGACACTTGTATTCACGAAATTGATGGGTTAGGGGAAATCTCTAGGGTCATACCTAGTGTATAATGCATTCAATTTCACATTGTAATCACCCACGAGAAAAGCCCCAAATTGACATAAACCCTAGTTTGGAAAATTGGGGTTTTTGGTCTAAATGACCTTGGATATCTAAATTGACTTAGGAAATGGGCAATTGGGTATGAAACAATCTTAACAGATGGGGTTTTGACATATGCCATGTTCAACAAATAATTAACGCGTGTTGGTTACGTCGTGGGTTACTATCCCACATGTATGATCAAATTACACGAACGATACACTTGTTACCTTGACGATACACGGGTTACATTGACGTGTTATCCGGGACTGCGCCTTGTTCAGGGGTCTCCCCGATATACACGTGTTACATTGACGTGCTATGCAGGACTGCGCCTTGTTCAGGGGGCTCCTAGACACCGTGACTATGATATGGGATTTGATACTTGATACGGGGCGCCTTGTTCAGGGGTCCTGGGATGGTCGCTCCATCCACGACATTGTGCACAATGGGGCATCGTGATCCCTCCCAACGTTATTAGGGAAGACGTAGAGGGTTGGTTAGTGTGTTGATGAGCCACTAACTGAGCCTTTCCATATCCATGTCACTATAATAGAATAATTAAGGGTGCCTTGTTCAGGGATCCATTTGACACTGTGATCATATCGAACGCCTTGCTTAGGGGTTCCGGAAGTTGATACTAAGGATGCCTTGCCTAGGGATCCTATCTTGACACTTTACGTTAGAATGCCTTGACTGGGGATTCTCTTATTTGATATGACACACAACATGGAACGAAATGTGAACTTAACCAAGGGTTGGATAACATTAAATGAATACCTATGTCGTACGGTTGTGGACTCTTGATTAGTTGTCCTTTACATTTCTATGGTTATCTATTGTGAACTCTTGTTTAGATATTCACTACAAATGCTTATCTCACTTATTTGTGGGCTCTTGTCTAGTTGCCCCTTGGAAGTTATTCATCGATTCAAGTGGAACGGTAACTTGTTCTTATATTGACTCTTGTCTTGAAGTCTCTTGCACCTCTTTACTTTGGTTGGCTCGATATGTCACTATGTCTTAGTGGGATCATTTGCCCTGTATTGCATAGCTCATTCATGTTGACATCTCTTGTACAGTTCACACACTTGTCACGCCAAGCATAAATGATGTTATTGATAGATATTTTCTACTTTGGCATGACACGCCCTCTATTTTTAACTCCACAGGTAAGGACCTGGTTTTAGAAGATCTTGGAGCACATTGATATTTGGGCTCTTGGAAGACTTATGCACTTTCATTTATTTTCAAATTAGCCCTTGGGGTTGTAATAGAAGTAGTGGTTTTGTAAGAACTAGACTTCTCTTGCTACTTCCCTCTCTCTTCTATGTGTTGGATTTTTATGTTTATTTCCGCATTCACTCTCAGATTTTCTTATGTACGTGTGATGGGATGCTTTGGTTATTAGACTTATTTTAAATTGTGATGATTCATGTTGTTTTCCACATTTATTAAATGATTAAAAAATAGTTTGAAAATCCGGAGCGTGACAAGCTTGATTTTTCAGATATGATGATTTTACTTTATAAGGCATACATTTATAAGATTCATCATTCTTCTTTTTATATTGTAGGTAAATGGATTTTTTACCTTTTAAATCCTTTAGGTTATCAACAAGTTTTGCAATTTCATCATTTTTCACCTTCAATTC
>NMUG010006102.1:0-12765 GCA_002855965.1 Monotropa hypopitys | reverse complement strand
TTATTTTTATCAAGCATTCCATGAACAAATAAAAAAAGTATACATAAAATACGAGACTTTTACCTCTATCAAGTTGCTCCAACTCGTCTAGTTGATCTCTAAGACAAATTTGAGATGGTCTCCTCAACCATTGTTGGGTACATATAAGAGCTTCCACAGTTTTTGAAGAAAGAGAACTACGATACGAGTCAAGAACACGCCCTCCGATGCTACAGGCCGATTCGGAAGCAACGGTTGACACGGGGACAGCCCACACATCTCGTGCCAACTCTGAGAGGGTGGGATACTTGGTGGAATTAGATTTCCACCAACCCAATAGGTCAAATTATGGACTTTCTCCTTCACGAGGCTCCATCAAATATTTTTCCAACTCCGATTTGCTTACTATATTGGATTCTTCCTCCTCATGCATCTTAAACTGAGACGCCAAAGAAACTTGAACATCCATTTCCTTATCTTCGTCTTCATCCAAATACGCTTTCTTTGATGATTCCCTCGCCTCTTTAGTTTGAAAATTTACACTCGTGTCATGAACATCCATTTCTTTATTTTCGTGTATTGAGGATTAAGAACAACCGCATATAACAACAATTGATTGATATTTTCAAACTTACCCCAATACTTGTCAAACTTGGTATGCATACCACTTGCCAAAGTATATAAATCGAGATCCAAATTTCCACACATCTTTATTATTTCAATTTGAATAAACACAATTTGATTAAAAATTTATTGGAAGTGGCATGCAAAAAAACAGAAAAACCCAATGTTGCCTTGTAGAACATTTTGAGGAACTTAACATACAACCTAACTTTCTTCCAATTATCGTTATTAGGTGAGCCGCGTGCAACCTTTCTTCCTTTCCCTTTTCCTTTCATCCGCCCTCTCTCCTTTTCCATCGCTTTTTGCATTTCAGTATCGATAAGATCAACCTCATCATTCACATCCACATTGTCAACAAAATCAACCTCAACAAATTTGTCATCAAGTTCATCTTCTCTTAGACTTATTTTAAAGTGTGTTTCATTGCCTAACCGTTCAAAAGCCTTCCGATAGATCAAAGCCCTCTCTAACATGAAATATGTGTAGTTCCACTTAGTGGCCACATCTAGACAAGGTTTAAGTCTACTTTCAATGCCTTCTCTTTCAACACAAGACCAAAATTCTGCCACCCTAGATGGGAAGGATCGAACATACCTCACAGCGACAATTGACAAATCAATTTCTTTCAAACCCTCAGAAACAATTAAATTCAAAATATTAGCATAACATCTCACGTGCAAAAAATCATGGTCTAGGATGGTGGTCTTCCTATTTTTAGTATTTTTTCTCAAGTAATCAATCAAAAGATTGTTAGAACTTGCATTGTCAACCGTAACCGTCATTATTTTGTCAATTCCCCAATCTAGCAAGCATTGCTCAATTATCATTCCAAGAGTGGGTCCCTTGTGGTTTGGAACCACACAAAAAATAAGAATCCTCTTTTGATATTTCCATACATCATCGATAAAATGACCCGTCAAACACATATAATAGATTTTGGATGGAAGTCCAAGTGTTTGTAGTTAGAGACACCCTTTTACCCCTAAGAAGTTTCTATGCTTGCTTCTCTTCGCTAAAAATTAACATGCATTGTTTTGCTTAGCAATGGTTATCCGACCCGAGATTTTTATCCACTTCGGTTGTAGATTTCGCATAAAGTTCCTAAACCTTTCTCCTTCAACAAATGCATAAGGCAACTCATCCACTGTAATCGTTTGAGTTAAAGCCTTTTTACATGCATTAAAATTAAAAACAGTTGGCACAAGATTTGCAATTGAATCTTTTACCGGCTCAAAACTAAGAATCTTTTGTTTAGAACCCTCGTACTTCAAACTCTCAGGATAATTGCGACACCCATTTGCTAAATAAGACAACATAGACTTCGTACCATTTTTCTTAGAATCACAAGCATATGTTGCCTCACACCATTTGCATTTTACCGTAGGTTTATCTCCTCCCTTATATTTAACAAATTGCAACCAACAAGAAATCTTTTCCAACTTACCACTCCATCAACATCTACATGAGCATTGTCAACATCTACATCAGTGTACTCAACGGCATCATCCCCATCAAGGTGCGCTACATTAGTTGCTACATCATCTCGAATATCATCCATCTGAAAAAATACATTAGGAAAATGTCATTATACATACTACTAAAATACAGTGGGAAAAATACACGAAATCGAAACGTACATCTACACTGATCAAGTTATCTAAATGATTATTGTATGTAAACAACTTGTTCAATTGGTTGAAAATTGCACTTTCTCTATTGTTACTTTTAGCTTTCTGTAGTGTGCTACATTCCTATCAAGGAAACAAGGTTTGATATTGGGATGGATGTATTCAATGTATGAGTGGCCTTTTGATCACTGTTTCATGTAACTAATTAGGGAATGCCAAAGTCATTGTAACACATTGTAATACATGACTAGGGATCTTTGACAAAGCTTTTTCATAAAGCTTTTTCAGCTTTATTTTTCCGTGCTTTCATGGTTTATAGATTGAGTTAAATGTGTCACACGAACCCACAGGATCTTTGACAACACAGATTACATACACATAACGTACCAATGAAACAGATTACATACACAGAACACCAACCAACGAAATACATTATATATACTACTAAAAGCATCAACCAACGACTAGTTTTCGAGAATAAGGGGATGTAACGAAACACAGAACGTACCAGAGGGTAGGCAAGAGTGAAGGTGGAAGGCGGCGAGGAGGTAAGGGCAGGCGAGAATGAAGGAGGCGATGACGTCGAGGACGTAACAAGGGAGGGAGGAGGAGGCGACGTGGAGGACGTAACGAGAGAGGGAGGACGCGACGGCGGAGAGGGTAATCGTTTTCGTTGCAAAGGGTTTTGAGTGGGGCTTGTTGTGCGAGAGGATGAGCACTGTGTGTGTGTCGTATTGTTTTGCAGAGGGTTTTATGTATAGGTTAGGTTGGGAGTCTTTAGACATTAGTTTTGGGTTAGGCTTACCATTGCACTCTACATAATACTAATAGGGGTATTGTGCTAGCCCGTGTAATTCCGGACGGATCGGGTTGTGTAAAAATCATAAACCGAAACCGAACCGAAAATTTAAAAAAACTAATCTGAAACTGAAACCGAATAGTGTAAATATTGGACCGATCGAAACCGAATTTTTCGGTCGTTCTTTTTTTGGTCGGATCGGGTTTTCGGTTTTTTCTTACACCCCTAATATTATCCAGTTGGTGTCGGTTCATATTCGGCACCCCCGAACCGATCGGTTTCGGGTTGAACTTTCGAAAACCAACTGAAAACCGAACTGATAATACCCCTAGTGAAAATGGTCGCCTACAAACTGAAAAGCGGTGACGTTGTTTGATGGGACCAACTGCAGAATAATCGACGACGACAAGGGAAGGATTCTATGTGATCTTGGCGACGAATGAAACAATAGGAAGATTCTTGCCGCCCGATCTGTTTCATGTCTATCAAAGTTGTCAGCAAGGTAATCGATCTGTTTTTTATTATAGCACTAAGTTTAATTGACTTGCAGACCGTAATAATTTGCAAGAGACAGAGGGGCGGGTCTCTCGATATATTGGTGGATTGAGACAATCAATCTAGGATCAGATTGGGCTTCAGGTTATTTGGGATGTCGACGAGGCCCACAACATGGCCTTGAAGGCAGAACTTCGCAAAAGAAATCCAGTCTGCCGCATGAGTATCACCGAGCCTTCCGGTTCTACCCTTGATAAGGGCAAAGTTGTACAATCAACAACGCAGATGTCTTAGCCAAAGAGTACCACCGGGGGAGTTCATAAATCTAATCAAGCGGGCAGTTCAACACATGTCTTGGCCAAAAATCTTAACATGTGTGCCAAACTGTTGGGAGTCGAACCAAGAAGGGAGGCCGGAGCTGTGGATGTCCAGCCTGAGATCTAGTCCATCAGGCAGAAGCCGAGCAACCGACCAAGGTAGGGTCGACGGTGGGAATTCCCAGGGCTCACTTCGGCAGGGAAGGTTCACTACCCGGGATAGCTCCCAGTCGACGGTGCAGAGTACCGAAGGGTAACTCTTCGGCCAGAGAGTGTGGAGCCTCGACTACAGGGAAGATTCTCCTGGGGGACAGCATCCCGGATTCCCCGCTCGTAGTAGGCACACACCTGACAGGGAATCAACTTTCTGGGATTCCTGCAGCATGTCAGTCCCCCTTTTCATCTTTCCAGTCGGCCAATGTTGTCGTCTGTCGTCCTGCCACTCAGCCGCCCACGCACACAGACGGGACATATGCACTATCCCAAGGGGGGCGATTGGAGGTCCACTCGCGTCGAAACGCATACCAGCCACTCGTTAATGATTCTATAAAAGGAGGAGAGCATTCCATATTTGAGGTACATCGTCTCCCAAGCCCAAACTCTGTCAAATTTCTCTCTCTCTAGAACTCTCGCTGACTTAATCATCGGAGGGTTCACCGTTACCTGTGACGGCGTAAGGTACAGCTGGCCGAAGAACCGACTCAGGATGGGATGGAAGGGAAACTGTACGCCTCCCTCGACGACGACAGGAATAGGGATGTGGATATGTGACGGCCCAGGTTCTATATCACCAACAAGGGCAAGGGAGATGTGGACGTCGTTCGGGATATCATACTCTTCCCTAAACTCCCTGATGGCCGACTCCGAAGATAGGTGCATACGAAACTTGTCAGATCGCTTTTTAGGCGTTATGAATAAACCTAAAGAGGCAAGCAGAGAGGCACTCTTAGGCGGTCCGACAATAGTCCAGACGATGAAGTACAGAAAATGGAAAACACTCATGTGGGTGGCAAACCACCAGGTGACAGGGCAGCACAGTCCCGTCGACAGGCAGGAAGACGCTCTAAAATAATGGAGGCAGAGTGTTCCAGCGTCCTTGCAGGCCTTGGGAGGCTATCCCCATGGCCAAACCAGGAGAGAAGCTCCAAATTCATGGCAAGAAACAAAGGAGGACACAGCGGGGAACATAGAAGCATACCTGAGAATGAAAGACGAAGAAGAAGCCTGCAAAAGTCTCGTCGGAAATCGCTGAGCAAGGTGGCCGGAAATCGCCTAGAGAGATAGGCAGGGCTTTGATGTAATTCCCAACGGTGGAAATGGTCTGCCCTAGGAGGAGGTATAAATAGCCCAAGCTTTGGACGGGAAATGAGTGTATGATCGGCCGACCGGGACAACAGACTAAGCGACAGCACTCATTGCGACATTAAATGAAAAGTAAACTGATGCCGCCAGATGACAGCCGCACGCGTAACTAGTCACGTCAGCCGCAACGCCGACCAACGGCAGCGCGCCACGTGGACTCACGACGCAGCGTTCTAGGTGCATGTTTAGGTCTAGGGCTGACACCTGTAGAAGTGAAGTCTCAACAGACGTACCAGCAGAGCAGAAAGCGACACGTAATCATATCCAAAAGTGATGGTTATCAGATTGTCAGAAGTTCAGATCCCCAGGCACAATGAGGACAGGTCCATCCGCGACTCTTCGGCACCAAAGCATCCCTACGGCTTCAAGTCAACCCTGCTTCGGCCACAGTGTCTTGGCCAAAGGGGTTGAGTGGCTATTGTTGGGGGCCGAACCGAGAAGGAAAGTCGGAGCTGTGGATGTCCAAACTGAGATCCAGTCCATCAGGCAGAAGCCGAGCACCCGACCAAGGTAGGGCCGATGGTGGGGGTTCCCGAGGCTCACTTCGGCAGGGAAGGATCACTACTCGGGACAGCTCACGGCCAATGGTGTAGAGTACCGAATGGTAACACTTCGGCCAGACAGCGTGCAACCTCGACTTCAGGAAAGATTATCCTGGGGGACAGTATCCCAGATTCCCCCCTTGTGGCAGGCACACGCCTGATATGGAATCATCTTTCCGAGATTCTTGTAGCATATCAGTCCCCCTTTTTAGCTTTCCAACCGTCCAATGTTGTCAGTCGCCGTCCTGCAACTCAGCCGCCCACGCGCACAGACAGGACAGACACGCTGTCCCAGGGGGGCCGATTGGAGGTCCACTCGCGCCGAAGCGCATACCAGCCACTCGCCGATAATTCTATAAAAGGAGGAGAGCATTCAATATTTGAGGTACATCGTCTTCCAAGCCTAAATTCTGTCAAATTGTTCTCTATCTCTCTCTCTTTCTAGAACTCTCGCTAACTTTATCATCGGAGGGTTCACCGGCGACATAACCGGTAGCCTAACGTGTTCTATTTGTGCAGCCATGTGGAGGATTCAGCCATAGACGATCGGAAAGCAAAACCCCTACTTCACAAACCTATGGTTGGCAAGTGCTTTCGATGTGGCAAATCGGGCCACCGTTCTAATGACTGTCGTGATCGAAGACTAAACCTGGTGGAGGAAGAAAACAAGGTTGTAGAGGAAGTTGGATGGATTGAGGAGGAAGACGGTGAAGTAGAGTATGCCGATGAGGATGGACAAATGCTCAACTACGTGGTTCAACGAGTTCTATTCACACCCAAGATGGAGGATCCGAGTCAAAGGCACAACATCTTCCATTCGAGTTGTTCTGTTAATAAGAAGGTATGTGACTTGATTGTTGATAGTGGAAGTTGTGAGAATTCGTGGCAAGGCGATTGGTAAATCATTTGAAGCTTCCAACCGAGCCACATCCTTCTCCTTACAATATTGGGTGGATTCAGAAAGGCCATATGGTAAAGGTAACGGAGATTTGTAAACTACCTTTATCTATTGGAAAGTTTTATTCTACTATCATAACGTGCGATGTAGTAGAGATGGATATTAGTCATGTCTTATTGGGAAGGTAGTGGTAGTTTGACATAGATATTCTCTACATGGGACATGACAATTCCTATTCATTCAGATGGGATTCTCGCATAATTGTTATGCTTTCCTCAAATCACAAATTGCCCTTTAAACCTTCAAAATCTGAAGGTTCATCTTTCTTAACTATTCCAGTTCAGACAACAAGTTCATAACAGATTGCAAAGAGTCGGAACAAAAATATGTTATGGTAGTCAAGGAGGTGACTACATCAGAAGCTCCAAAAGAAGCTCACGTTCCTAGGAAGATGCAGCCCTAGGAAGAATTTGAGGAATTAATTACAGAAGATGTCTCACATGATCTCCTACCGTTGAGGGACATACAACATCAAATTGACTTGGTGTCGGGAGCAAGTTTACCCAACTTGCCTCACTATTGCATGAGTCCTAAGGAAACGAAGATCTTACGGGAGAAGGTTGAAGAGTTATTACAGAGAGGCCATATTTGGGAGAGTCTCAGTCCTTATGATGTTCTGGCACTATTGACTCCTAAGAAAGATAGTAGTTGGCGCATGTGTGTAGATAGTTGCGCCATTAACAAAATCACGATCAAGTATCATCTTCTTATTCCACGCTTCGATGATATGCTCGACATGTTGGATGGTTCGTAATGGTTCTCCAAAATCAATTTGCAGAGTGGCTATCATCAGATTCGCATTCGTCCGGGGGATGAATGGAAAACAGCTTTCAAGATCAAGGATGGCCTTTATAAATGGTTTGTTATGCCATTTGGCCTTTCTAATGCTCATAGTACTTTTATGCAGGTGATGAATCAGGTATTGCGACCTTTTCTGAAAACTTTGTTGTCTATTTCGATGATATCCTGATTTACAGCAAGACTATGGAGGAGCATATGGTATATGTACGCCATGTTTTGGTGGTCCTACAAGAGAACAAGTTCTATATTCAACTCAAGAAGTGTAGCTTCTTGACACATAGCCTCTTGTTTCTTAGTTATGTGGTGAGTTCTGAAGGCATTCATGTTGACGACTAAAAGATTCGAGCCATTCGTGATTGGTCCCCTTTTAAGCCCATCATCGAGGTACGAAATTGTAACATCCCAAACTCATAATTACTAAAAATGCGGAATTTAAAATTTCTATTACTTAAATAGTAATCCTCAATAACAATTCCGAAACATAATAAACGAATCAAAGTAAAACCTCTAGGATAAAACCATAATTGCTAGAAGTGCTCATTAGCCTCAAACAGAAACCACAAGATAAACGAAACGAACTACTGAATGATCTCCAAAAATTATACAAGACTCTGAACAAAAGACAATACAAACTACCCAAGAGTACTACTGCAAGCCACAAGCATAATAATTCTCAACAATAAACTTAGTCAAATATCGTCATCCGAACATCAATCTTCCTCCCGTCTCGTAGTGGACCGCTAAGCCTGTGACCTATTTTCAAGTAAAAACAAGGAAACAGAGTGTGACTGTGATATTTTTAACTTCCAATCTCAAGTAATTTTAATGACAAAAATCATAGAATGAACAACCATTACTTTCGTTCAGAAATGCATCCCATGCATGATACTTTATGTATAATGGCCGAAGCCCTTTTCAAAAAGATTTGAGCATCCCATGCCCTGAAAATAGCTATTGTTATAGGCAATAGTTCGTACGCCCCGCGCACATTTTTGGTACGTCCCACGCACCCGGTGGTCTTACTCAAGTTGCCAACAATTGGACTTACTCAGGTTGTCAATAACGTCACACGTCCCACGTAAGCCATGCATAATATATATATATATATGTATATCATGCTTCTTCATCTCATTTCTCATAATATAACCCAACATGCATTATATTTTCCAATGCAACAACAATGATTAAATAAAGACTTGCAGATTTACAATTAAAGCTACCATAGTCCTACACTCACCGATACCGTTTTTCAAACTTTCTCCTTGCCTTTGAGCGGGGCCTCAATGCCTTCGTCGAGCGTCCCTTTCAAAACAACTACAAATTTCAGTCCACGTTATATATAAATTGGCAATGAATGAAACATTAACATGCTCGACAATAATTTAAAAAGTTCAAATCAAGGGCCATCCCTTCCAAAATATTCAATCCTTACAAGAGATCTACTAGGTTTTCACCACATCCAAACTAGGCTAAATATATACATGAACCTATGCGTATTCACATGGAAATCTTAACAACGCGGTTAAAAAAGACTATCAAATCACAAAGCTCCTCAATCATCCACATCTATAAACACTTACATGCAAAAATCCTCATAACACCTACAACCAACTCATAAACCATGCACTCCTCTTAGAAAATCTATAGATCCGGTTGATTTAGACAACATAATAAAACATGGGCTTGATATATGAACTAAACTCAAGGTTTGTAGAAAAGATAGGGAGAAAGAGTTCACAAAAACCCAAATAGTTTAGAGAGCTTACACAAGGGTTGAGCCACAAGAGCATCCTTGCACCAAAATCTTCACTAGTTCTTCTTCCACCTTCAAGCTTCAACAATAGAGGCTCTTCCTCTCTCTCTCTACCTTTCTCTCTAGGTTAAGCTCTCAAAATGGAGGCTATAGTGATTATCTTTAACCCTAAAACGTATTAGGGTGTTAAGTTAGGCGTTTAGGATGAATATAATACTAAAAAGCCCTCAAAACAACATAAAACGACGTGGTTAGGATTTAATTCTGCCGACACGCGCTACCGGTTGCATGTGTGTAGATAGTTGCGCCATTAACAAAATCACGATCAAGTATAGATTTCTTATTCTACGCTTCGATAATATGCTCGACATGTTGGATGGTTCACAATGGTTCTCCAAAATCAATTTGCAGAGTGGCTGTCATCAGATTCGCATTCGTCCGGGGGATGAATGGAAAATAGCTTTCAAGACCAAGGATGACCTTTATGAATGGCTTGTTATGCCATTTGGCCTTTCTAATGTTCATAATATTTTTATGCAGGTGATGAATCAGGTATTGCGACCTTTTCTAAAAACTTTGTTGTTGTCTATTTCGATGATATCCTGATTTACAGCAAGACTAAGGAGGAGCATATAGTATATGTACACTAAGTTTTGGTGGTCCTACAAGAGAACAAGTTCTATATTCAACTCAAGAAGTGTAGCTTCTTGACACATAGCCTCTTGTTTCTTGGTTATGTGGTGAGTTCTGAAGGCATTCATGTTGATGACTAGAAGATTCGAGCCATCCATGATTGGTCTTCTCTTAAGACCATCATCGAGGTACGAAGTTTTCATGGCCTAACAACTTTCTATCGGCGATTTATTCGCAATTTCAATATCATCATCGCACCAATCATGGAGTGCCTCAAGAAAGGAAAGTTTTTGTAGGGAGAAGCACTAGAAATAAATTTTGCCTTGATCAAAGAAAAGTTATGTACCGCACAAGTCTTATCTTTAACCAGTTTTGGGAAATTTTTGAAGTTGAATGTAACATTAGTGGTGTTGGTATTGGTGCTATTTTATCTCAAGAGAAGAAACGTATGGCTTTATTCAGTGAAAGATTAAGTGAAGCGCGACAGAAGTGGAGCACATATGACCAAGAGTTCGATGTCGTTCATGCCCTCAAACGTTGGGAGCACTATCTTATTCAAAGGAAATTTGTGTTCTACGCCGATCATCAAGCCTTGAAGTTTATCAACAGTCAGAAGAAGGTGGATAACATGCATGTTCGATGGACTAATTTCCTCCAAAAGTTTCAATTTATTATTCAGTACAAATCTGGGGCAACCAATCATGTGGCTGATGCATTGAGTCGTGCCATTTTGTTGGTGATGTTGGCTCATGAGATCGTGGGGTTTGAATTCTTAAAGGAGTTATATTCTGAGGATGAGGATTTCCAAGAGACTTGAGAAGTTTGTACCCAAAATCGACATTTTAGCGATTTCCATATTTCTGATGGTTTCCTTTTTAAAGGTAATCGCTTTCGCATTCCGAAGACGTCATTGAGAGAAAAATTATTCCAAGACCTACATGGTGGAGGATTAGGTGGACATTTAGACCGAGACAAAACTGTTGCAAGTTTGGAGGAGCAATATTATTGGTCACGATTGAAGAGGGACGAGGGAAACTTCGTGCGGTGATGCTTTATTTGCCAAACTTCAAAGGGACAAGCACAAAATACAGGTCTGTATACTTCATTGCCTATTTCTAATAATATTTGGGAAGATCTATCTATGGATTTCGTGTTGGGATTACCACGTACCCAACGAGGAGTCGATTCTATCTTTATTATGGTGGATCGATTTTCTAAAATGGTTCACTTTATTGCTTGTAGAAAGACTTCGGATGATTCACATGTTGCACGTTTATTCTTCCGTAGGGTTGTTCTCGATTACACGGAGTTCAAAAAACAGTTTCTTCTAACCGTGACGTGAAATTTCTTAGTCATTTTTTGGTTACTTTGTGGAAGATGTTTGGAACTTCCCTTCAACGGAGTTCTATGGCTCATCCACAGATGGATGGACAGACAAATGTGACAAACCGAAGTTTGGGCAATATGATTTCGAGTATTTGTGGAGACAAGCCAAAGCAGTGGGACTATGCATTGCCGCAAGTTGAATTCGCTTTTAATAGCACCGTTCATAGTGCCACGGGAAAGTCACCCTTTACCTTAATATATGTGACAACTCCCAAGCATGTCTTAGATTTAATTTCTTTCCAGAGAGGCTCTGAAGTTAGTATGGCAGCAGAATCAATGGCAAAGCAAGCAATGGAAGTGCAAGAACAAGTGAGACAAAGGTTGGCCGAAACCAATGCTAAGAACAAAGCTGCAAGTGACAAGTGCCGACGTACAAAAATATTTGATGAAGGTGAGTTGGTTATGGTATTCTTGAGAAAAGAACGATTTCCTGTTGGTACGTATTGCAAGCTTCAACCAAGGAAGTATGGACCTTATAGGATTTTAAAGAAAATTGGGGATAATGCTTACGTCATTGATCTACCTGATTCTGTGAAGATTTCCAATGTTTTCAGTGTTGCCAATATGTTTGATTATCATGAGGAGGAATCGCTTTATCCAGAATTGAACCCGAGATCGAGCTCTTTTGAAGAATGAGAAACTCATGTAGAACAAGTGGTGACACAATTCCTCGATCAATTGGACCAAGCAAAACTTGCACAGCCCTCACGACCAAAGAAGCCACAATAGTAAATCCCAAAATGTTGGTTATCAGTAACCAAGTCTGTCATGTTATCAGTAACCCGCAACCACTGCACCAGAGAATGAGATACTGCAACATACATTATCAGTAACTGGGATTCGTGCAAGTTGATACTGCAACATACATTATCACCCGAATCCTAGTTAATATATATCATCGCACATGCGCATTACTGGTAATCGATAACGCAGAATTCGTGCAAGTTGAGAAAAACTCTTTATTTTGGATTTCATTTTAATTTCATTTAGTTTTCTATTATTCCTACGGTGTCTTTTATTATATAGTGATTATCTTAAAAGATTAGTTTCCTTATGTAACTAGGATCCCTAATTACTAGGATTCCTATCTTGTTTTGTTTCCAATTTCAATTAGGACTCTAGGAAGTCTATTTAATTAACTTGTAAGCAAGAGATTATCAATTTTGATTGAATAATATTGCAACTCTTTGAGAATTTCTCTTTGTTCTTGGCGCAAGATCATTTCTCATTTATTCGAGTATTATTCGTTTGGATTAGTATGTTAACTAATCTCTCGTGTAATCCGCTGCGTTAGAGCATCACCCATACTTAAATTATGGCCGACATAATTATTCTGAAAATTTATCATCTTAAAACTCCATCACCTTTAAAGATAGATTGTTTTTACATTCTTCTACACCATGGTTATTTTGAAATTCTTATTTTTCAATCCACCGCCTTCATTCCAATGTAAATTCACATTACCCAACGATTTTCATATTACTATTG
>NMUG010006101.1:0-12767 GCA_002855965.1 Monotropa hypopitys | reverse complement strand
CGGTTACGGGTATGGGGTTAATTACAATGACGTCGTTTACGGTAGCCCGTGAATCTTTGACTACTCCTGCAGTGCGGCTGAAGCAGTCAAAGCTGGGGGACAACTGTGGTGGGGTAAATCTAGATTAGCCACGTGGCGCGTGGATTCAGTCACATGTGCAGTGATCCAGTGCGGTAAGTGCACCAGGTATGATTATGTAATAATTATAAGGTTACTATTTATATGTATCACTGCAGGATTAGGTCAGCTCGGCAGAGTTGACATCTAGGTAGTGCGGTATATGAGCAACTCAGCAATATAGTTTGGATTCCCTTAAGTTCAACTAGTAAAACGTCCACAGAAAGTCCATGCTAAGGATTAGGTCTGGCCTGTTATGGCTAGTCATCCATGTGGCATGGGAGCCCTGTTTAGGGACCTACTATCTGGGTTGAGGAGGATATAGCCAGACGAGTATTCCTAGAGTGATACTTGGACTAAAACTTACAAGATAAAATCCATTGTGAGCCCAATAGTTATGTGGTACTAGAGATCAGGTCTGGCCGAGTGGGCAGAACATCCTAACAATGCGGTATGGATGTTAGGGGACCATGGTTGGCATCTCGGTAGGTCTGGTTAGCCAAGTGTAAGTGTGGCACCTCGACTGTGGATAAGGCTAGGCCAAGTGCGACAAGCATCCTTAGGCGAGACAGTAGTTAGTTCGGCAATAGCATGAGCGAGATGTATAGGTGTTGGTTAATGAGTAAGAAGTTAACCATCACACGTCCCAACTGCTATTAGGCCAAGTATGTACATTAAGTAGAAGCCCAAACGGTGGGAGGTGAACAACCTAATGAACTGATGAGATGGGAGACGAGAGGTCCCCTATCCAGATTTATCTATCCTTCTTGATGAGAAGTCGAGAAGTTGGAACGTCGCAATTAATGATGGAAAGAAGGGTATAAAGGTAGATGATTACTTCCTTCAAAGGGGATCAACACATTTCTGGTAATGAAACTCTGCCTAAATATCCTCTGACCCTCTGTGTTTTCTCCTTCGATTTAGGGTTAAGTTTTCTCCTTCCGAGACTAACTTGATCATCAGAGGGCCTTCCAATACACTTGGCAGTGGTCTTCTAACCATTTGTGGTTGTAGAACTAGACGGAGCAGGAGATCAAGCGGGAACAAAGGAAGGAAGATTTGCAGAAGAAGTCCAAGTCATCAAAAGTCAATAGCTAAAGTCGTATCCTCTGCAGGGGTAAGATATATCCCCTCACACTATTAAATGTTGGTGATGTTAAACACATAACTACTTGACACTTCTTTATATCGTGATAGTTTATTTTGGGCTTGCACTCTTATATTGATGTTGCATCTTTATACTTGTTGGACACTGTTAGTTGTAGAGATCTTTTCCTGTTTTTATTCATATTTGTCTCTGTTTTACTTTTCTGCTGCAAAATTATTTATAGCTTACGTACTAATTGGGTTTTCCTGTTGTTTTACATTGAGAGATCCAGGTACCTGCTAGCTTTTGGAGTGGTCCACTACAGTGCAGGAGTGTTGGATCTTAGAAGGGGCTTAGTTGTTTTTACTGTTGAGAGCTTGTGTTTGTCTATTTTTTGTTACTTTGTGAGTTGTCTATCTATGTATATGTCAGTTGTTAAGTTTTGGCGACTTGTACTTTTGGTTGTCTCTTGTTTTGAGACGTGTTACTTAGTGCAAGACATGTTATATATGTCTGTGGATCTTTTGGAGCTAGTGATGACTTATGTTATTTGTGGTTTATTTATGATTCTAGTTTACCACTTTATTATCCATTTTAGATTTTGGGATTTTCTGTATTTCGTGTCATCGTGTCCGCTAAACATTATATTATGTTATAAGCGGAGCGGGGTGCGACACTAATCTTCTAAGAATCTTTTCCATTATATCTATCTTCGTGATACGTTTTGATAGAATCCATCCAGATTAGTAGCCTCTTAACTGTCATCAGGATAAGATTAAGACTTCTCATCCTAATCTCTTGAGAATCCTTATTATAGTGGAAATAGAATACTTATCGTATTTCTATGAACTCGAAGTCTATCCCTCTAGGTGTGAATATTTGTGACACATGTGTTAGCTGCTACCCATTGGTAAATTAATACTTGTACATGTCACATGCTAGCTTTGTCATACTGAATAACTTCATACCACACTGCGAGAATGTCAAGCTGCACAAGGTTAACCTAATTTGCAGTAGGAGTAACTTAACTAGCATGTGGTTGACTATATCAAATATTCACTTGTGTGCGTCTGACTGCATAACTTTTCTTTCGCACTACCAAAATGTCACGCTGCATAGGGCTGATCTAATTCGTAGTACGGAGAACTGATTACACGTAACTTTCTGTATCAAATTTCTTTCATCCTAGAGAATTTGAATTGTTCTTTATCTTACCACAAACTCGTTTTTTTAATCAGAAAATTGAATTTATGAACTTAAGAGAGTAACGAAAGCAATCCAAAAGGGTTGGCCGAGTTGGTCGTTGTCTAGGGCCTAGGAGTCTGCTCCTCCTCTAGGTCCCAGGATCGAAACCTCTTGGAGAATCCGCCCCTTTGGGCCAGCCGCACATAGCGAATCTCTGGCTATAAGCGGGCCCCCCAGTAGTTGGCGCTGGGTATTGGTTCCCTCAGGACTAGTCGTGGTGCGCGTAAGCTGGCCCGGACACCTGAGTTATCAAAAAAAAAGTAACGAAAGCCTGAAATAAAAGGATAAAAGAGGACTTTCTGACTGCAAGAACATATGGACTTTGAATATGAACAAAGAATAAGAAGTGTTGTATCACACATGTGGCCCATCAGCATCACGGTGGCGCGCGGTGGCAATTTAGACTGGTTCGGACCAACGTGAAAAGCATCGTGACATCCAGTCCCAGTTGTGGTGGTCTCAGGCCTTTCTAAGACCCATCACAGCCCAGAGAAAATAAAAGCGTGGTTAAGATTTTACGAAAAGGTGTTTAGTGATCACGCATTTATAATTTGGGTAGTTTTATTCACAACCATCTATTTGCTAAATACAATCCACAATTTTTTTTGTACATTTCGGAAACTAATTTCCGAATGATTTTTTCACATTTTTTTGAACTATTCGGATTTTAGTTTCCGAAATATTTTGAATCCTTCGGAAACTAAAATCCGAAATAACCTATTTCATTCGGAAGTTAGTTTCCGAAAGAAAAAACGTGAACTGTATTTAGCAAATAGGTGGTTGTGAATAGAAGTACCCAAATAATTTAGACAAAAAATCTTAAGTCGTTGAATTGGCCTTTTCCCCTTCTCTCAGACGCGAAATACAACTGGTCGGCGCGTTTTCGAATACAGTCCGGTGAGCCGCCAGATAACTCGTGGGAGGGTTCACGGTGAATACAATCCGGTGAATTTCATGGCTTAGAACCGTTGTCTTCTTCGATTACTATCTTTGTTAGGGCTTATTGGCATGAATATTGCTTTATTTTAATCCATTTATCATGATATATTCTCTTCGAAATTCGAAAATTTTCGAATTTAATCGTCAGCTTAGACTTTAAAGTTATCCTTTTATGTGACTATAGATTGTCATTTGGTTGTCGATTGAGAGGAGCTAAACTGCATTCCTATTGTTATACAGCGAGTTAGTTTGGTGTTAGAAGATCAAATATCGTGATCTTACTGTCAAATTAGGTTCTTGGGGTTGAAGATCATATATCGTGTTAAAAGGTCATAGGGTATTAGTACTAAACAAGTGTGATCAGAGATGACACTGAGTAAAGCCCATATTAAGAACAACATCACTAAACTGGCTAAACCATGCACGAGGAGACTGCTTTAGACCGTAGATAGATTTGTGGAGGCGACAGACTTTCCCAAAACACTCTCCTGAGGCCGAAAACTAGGTGGAGGATCCATATAAATTGTCTCAGACAGATCACTATTAAGAAAAACGTTCTTCACATCAAGCTGGTGGAGATGCCAAGAATAAGATGTAGCTAACGAGACCAAAAGATGAACTGTAGTTAACTTCGTCACAGGAGAAAAAGTGACCAAAATCCTTACCAGGAATCTGGATAAAACTCTTAGCAACCAAACGAGCCTTATAGTGATCCAGAGACCCATTTGCTAAATACTTGAGGCTAAAGACCCATTTACAACCAATAGTGCACTCACTGGTGTGAAGACCATTAAGCTCCCATGTCTGATTACCCTGTAGAGCACCCATTTCTTCTTGCACAGTAGCCACCCACTTAGGATTCTAGAGGGCTTCATGAACAGACCGAGGGATGGAGACTGACTAAGAAAAGACTGGTAGGAAGCTGATAAGCCCTGATAAGAAATATACTTAGAGATGGGATGATGAGTACTGTTGGACAAGAAAAAACGAGCAGGGGGCAACGAACACGAGTAGGATAACGGGGAGAAACATCAGGTGGTGCAATAACAAGAGAAGTAATAGGAGAAGATAAAGGAAAAGAAGAATTACCTGAATCCGGAGAAGACGATGACAAGGGTGCAGATGGACGTGGACGGCGAAAGTAAACCTGGGAGGGATTGTTGGTGATAACTGGAGGTAAGGAATCATCGGTGATCATGAATAGGAACAAGTCGAGGTAGAATAGAATCATATGGCTCAACACGTTCCACCGGTGCATGTCCTGAAGTAGTAGAACCTGAAAAAACGGAACATTTTTAAGAAAAGTAACATTCAAAGAATGATATAAATGATGAGTGACTGGATCATAACATCTATAACCTTTAAACATGGATGATTACCCCCAAAACACACAGCGAACTGAATTATTATCAAACTTTGTTCGGGTAGGACTCTTATTTTGAACAAAGCAAGTGCACCCAAAAACAAAGGATAAAAGAGGAAAAAGAGTGCTAGAAGGCTTAAGCACATGGAGGGGAGCCTTCCCAGCAAGAACACGACTTGCAGTGCGATTAATAAGATATGTGGCAGTAAGAACAACCATATGCCAAAACAATTTAGGAACATTTATGCCACACAAGAGACAACGAACGACAACCATGATATAACGATTTTTACGCTCCGCCACACCATTCTGCTCTGTGGTGTAGGGACAAGTAAGTTGTTGAAGTACCCCATCTTTGTTTAACGTAGCCCTAAACTCACCAGTGAGGTATTCACGATCATTATGAGAACGTATATTACGAACAACAGTGTGAAATTGAGTTTTAATCATTTGGAGAAAATTTCTAAAGTGAGAAAAGACATTAGATTTTTTTCTTCATAAAATAAACCCTAGTGCAACTAGTGTAATCATCAATAAAAGTGACATAATAACGATACTGAGATAAAGCAGTGACAGGTGAAGGGCCACATACATCAAAATGAATGAGATCAAATGCACTAGGTGCTCTATGCATGCGGGGAATATAAGAGGTACGAGTATGTTTAGACAATTCACAGACCACACATTTAAAATTAAAATCCTTGCAAACTTTATTCAAATGAGGAAACAACCAACACAAATACTGGTAATTTGCATGTCCAAGACGAGAATGCCACAAATCTAAAGTTTGAAGACTAAAAACATATTTATGAGAATCTGGTAAAACAAAATTATTAGAAATAGGTAAAATGTTAGCTTGCAGACTGGAGGACATAAGAGCTCTGAAGTAGTAAAGGCCATCACGCTCATACCCCTTGCTAAAAATCTTATTTGAAGTCAGATCCTGTAAATAACAACAACAGGGTAAGAACTCAACAGTACAATTATGGTTTTTCGCAAGACGATTAACAGATAAGATTGTAGGCAAAATCGGGTATATAATAAACAAACGAAAGAGTAATGTAAGAAGACAAATGAACATCACCCTGACTATGAACAGAAACAGAAGATCCATCGGCAATACGAACTGACTCATCAATAGATGTAAATGGAGAGGCAAACAAAGAAGACTCACTGGTCATGTGATTATTAGCACTAGAATCCATAATCCATGTGGGATGAACTTACTTACCATGAAGAGCAGTAGGAGTACCTGTAACAATAGCAGCAGTAGATCCGAAAGCGAAAGAGGAGGAGGCACCGAGACCCAAATGTGACTACAGCTGGGCGATTTGAGACTGAAGCTCAGTGTAATCAGATGGAGGTGGAGTCATCTCAACAAGGGCACCAACCTTGCTACTATTTCGGGTGCCGACTTGTCCTTTTGGAACAATCAGAAGGTTGTTGGAGAAGAGATTGTTTGCAGCAACAACAGATAAGGGTCGTCGGTAAACAAAAAATATATATCCAGAAACAGATCTGGAACGGTCCAAGACAAGTCACCGGAGCACGTCAGCAGGTCGTCGAAGATTGGAGATTAGTGGCGAGAAGTCGCCGATCGTCAGAAATGGCAGAGGTGTAGTTCGGTATAGTCTGGATGGCTGTTGAGTGATGTGCGATGGCTGAGATGTCGTTAACTGGGATGTGCTGAGATGTGCGATGGCTGAGATTGTTGGCGATGTCGTCTGAGTGATGTTATGGACCGATGGCGGAGATGTTGTCGAAGATGACTGAGATAAGGGTTGTCGATGTTGATCCATAGACGCTGACTTACAGATAAGGGTCGTCGATGTTGTCGATGACGACTGAGATGGCGGAGATGTTGTCAGCAATGATGGCGAGAGAGACATCAATGGCTTTAGACGGTGGACGGCGAGATGTCGAGATGGACTGTTTGTGAGAGAGAGAGACTAACGGACGGCAAGATGCGAAGGGAGGAGACAGGACATGAGAGAGGTAGCCGATAGGGTTAGGGTTTTCTCAGATGGGCGACGAGGATGGTGGCTGATTGGTTTTCTCAGATGGTTGACGGCGATGGTTGACGGCGATGGTTGCTGATGGCTGTTGAAACCCTAATCAAAGCAATCTCTGATACCAAAAAGAATTGGTAAAAACTTGAATCTTATTACTTACAACCCATTGAATATATACACATGGAAGAGAAATTAGAAAAGGAAAAAAATAATAATTTGAAATCAAGATGGTCAACATGACCCAAAAATAGACTACCTAATTAAGCAAGAGAATAAATATAGATTGTACAATTATCTTCTAGTTCCAACAGTATTAGTATTTTCTAACTCTGTTGAAAGGAGAGGTAAACTCGAGCCTTATAACCAGCATAGATGAGGCATCACCGGGTAATATGGGACACATTCCAACACACCATCTTCGACCACGGCATAGGGTAGCCAGACACTCGGCACACCCAACAGATGCTCAACTAAGCTTTGATACCAAGTTGAAAAGTCAAGTCCACATTTAACCTTAAAACCAATGTGTTAAGGAAAGGAAAACTCGGTCCTTATGATCAGCACAAATGGGGTTCACTTGACGATGTGGGACACATTCCAACATTTAACAACTATGATTTTGCTGAAGCATGGACGTGGAGCGATTTTCTCTAGAATTAGCTCTCCTGTTCCTTAGATTATCTGAATGTTGATTCTGGGTTCGACATAAGAGTGGGATTAAATGTGCATCTAAACCATCATCCAATCTCACCTTTGTGGAAGGCCCATCATGTTTTCATGAACTGCCAATGGAATATAATGGACACATGAATTTTTTTTCTACAATTCATGCAACTCTACTGAATCTGATGACTAAATCTTTCAGGAGTACCATTCTCAAATTTCTTTTACCATTCTTTGCAATCATTTTGTCATGACTTTTAACTTGCATGCTATAATATGAGCTTTTCTCTTATAGTTCTACTTATTGAGCTGGAATGTGAAGTATGGCAAACTTGTAAAACTTCCTTTGATTGATTACAGCTGAAAATTTGTAGGAAGTGATTAGATAATGTTCACGATGCAGGGAATGGGTATTTGGACGCTACTAGAAGGTTGTCTTCTACTTGCTAATGCACTTGCTATACTAAATGAGGAGCGTTTCCTTGTGCCCAGAAGGTGGAGTTTCCAGGAGTTCTCAGGAATCAGAAGAAACTCGCTAAAGGGGCAGCTGATAGGCCTTATTTATGCAGTCCAATACATGAGGATTCCCCTTATGGTGGCAAATATCATTGTCATTGTTGTGAAGCTGGTGTCTGGGTGATATTGCTTGGCATGACATTGTCTTACACCCAATGTAACTAGTTTTCGTTATAATGTGTTTGGTGAGTTTTATCTGGATCTAGCTATCCATTATTTGCTCTCATGAACTCTTGATGAAAACATGGTTTTTAAAATATTGAGAAAAACTGTGATATCTGCAAAGACAAAATATTGAGAAAAACATGATGAGAAATTGAAGACATGTACTAATGGGTATGTATGCAGAAAAGAAAAAGGTTTTCTTCATATATCTGCAAAGACATTATAAGCTTTGGAGTGAACTGCAATGAGCCTCAAGGCAGCAACAACTGCTGCAAGGGACATGAAGCCAAAGAAACATACGTTGAGCCAATGCCAAGATTTCTGTAGAGAAGTCAGCTTGTTCTCCTTAGCCACCAGGTACATGTGGTTTGCGAGGACAAATGTTAGGGGGAACGTGCTGAGAGCCCCAGTGAGGCTCATGAAGTCTCCCAAGAACGGCAATAGAGCCGCCATGAATGTGGTTGCAGCTAGGTAACCACCTCTCACCATTAATCTAAATGACAAGTTTCGAAATTCCAGTGGTCTTCCTTTGATGCCGTACCTTGTGTCCATGTACTCGTACATTGGGCTTGTGAAGATCTGGCAATAGCAGATGAAAATTTTGTATTTGAAGTTAGTTCTGTATTGTCAAGGAAACAAACTGTAGTGAGTCTTTGTTTAGCCCAATATTTGGTGTATAAGCCACTTCCTGATATATGTATTAATAACTTCTAGTATATTAGCATCATCAGAATCCACAAAACCAGACCAAGAAAGCTGATCTTTGTAATGAGTTTTTTCATTTTTATCCCCTAAACTATTAAAAAACTGACTATTACATCCTCTAACTATTGGAACTGCCCATGTAATCCTTAAACTATTAAAATAGAGACATTAGAAGTCCTTATATTATATGGATGGACGCTAGTAACAAAACACAGTTATGTTATACATTTGGACTACCAGCAAAAAATAGAAGACATCCTTAAGGGCATAATTGAACTTTTACCTTGTAAAAATGGGCTGTGAAATTTCGTATTGCAAAAACAGAGAGGAATAGAAGACAGGACATAATAATAGTTCCCATACCGAGCCGCATAATAATATAATTCGAAAGAAAGTTCCCATACACATTGGTGATTACCATAATAGGTACAAACACAGCTGAAGGATGCCAAAAATAGTAATAAAGATAGATGTTTCATGGTGGTGTCGGTCTTGTATGCACAAAAGGACCCATGTTAGAACACCTGACTTGCCTCGAAGGTAGGAGCCTCGCACTATTAGACCTTAAAGGTGGTGGCCTTACGAGCAGTGGCCTCACAGCGGAGGGCACGCATGGTGTTGCGATGAACTGTGGATGAGTGTTGAAAATAGGTGGAGTCATCCATTGATTGCTCATGGTGGTTGGATGAATGATGTTAGCTTTGCAAGTCCTTACGTTATGCCCTGTCTGCCCACATCTTCCACAATTGAGATGCTTCATGTAAGGACTCGCCTCCACCATGCACAATAGTGTCTGCTTTGGCCGCCAAGTTTCAATGAACTTCCTAGGTGATCATCCATTTTTAGACTATTTCAGGATAAACACGCTTAACTGGGAAATTTCAATAAGCTTTGATGCCCGCACGACTTTAAAATGCTTTGTGCAAGGTAGGTTCATGATCTATTATTTATAACACACACAACTTATATCCACCAAATAATATGTGACTTGTCCACTGACCCAGATGTCCTCTCTTGGACTCCACTTGACACCTTAGACTGGAGTGTCACAATATCCTCCACTTAGACCACACGTTCTCGTGTGGGGTCAAGATTCTCCTCTGGTCTCATATTTCTGATTGGTGCAGACTCTGATACCATATGTAATGCCCCGTCCACATCCTGCACAATATTGTCTGCTTTGACCGCCAAGTTTCAGTGTACTCGTGACACCCCAGTCTAAGGTGTCACTTGGAGTCCCGGAGGGGAGATCCGGGTCGATGAACAAGTCCCACATCGCTTGGTGGATGTAAGTTGTGTTTACTATAAATAATAGATCATGAACCTACCTAGCACAAGGCCTTTTAAAGCCGTGCGGGCGTCAAAGCCCATTGGAACATCCCAGTTAAGCATGCTCGGCCTGGAGTAGTCCAGGGATGGGTGATCCACTGGGAAGTCCACTGGGACTTGGTGGCCAAAGCGGACAATATTGTGCAGGGTGGGAGTGAGTCGTTACAGTACTTCCCAGGGGGTCATCCATTCTTGGAACACTCCAGGATGAGCATGTTTAACTGGGAAGTTTTAATGGGTTTTGACGCATGCACAACTTTAAAAATTCTTGTGTAAGATAAGTTCATGATCTATTATTTATATCACACACAACTTACATCCACCAAGCGATGTGGGACTTGTGTACTGACCCGAATGTCTATTCTCGGACTCCAGTTGACACCTTACACTGCGGTGTCACACTTCAAATGTCTTCTAAGCTTGATAGGTCTACTTTTGATTGGCACATCTAACTCTCTTCTTCTTAAGGCCTTTGGCCTGCCTATCTTAGTTGAGTAAGTAGGAGGCTTGATAGGAGGCTTGTTAGTATTTTCCTACATTTATTGGTCATTCAATGGGTACATAATGTGCTTATGCTTCGAATACCAGTCATGCACATAGTCAGTCGATTCTTGCTCACATGTTTTAATCATCGCCACTACATGTTTATATGGAATTCCTGTCAAATCCCATCTTCTACATGAACAAGTCCTGCTCTTCAAATCCATAGTGCATTGATCACCTTGCATTCCTCTAGCTTCGAATATCCTCTCTCCATACAAGGCAGCTATGTACTCGCTTGAACTTTTGTTATTTTTTCCTATTACTTTGTGAATATTTGATCCTACATTGTCAATTCACTTGTTTTCAAAATCCCTCCTTTTTACCAATCTATCCATCAAATAAATCCTAATTCTCTCTATCATGGTATGCTTCATTGAAGTGTGACCTTGACCAATGTCTCGGATCCTTAAGAGCTGGCGTCAACCATTGGAAAGCAGCTGGATCCTCTCTGAAGTTGTTCCATTTCCCTATTGAACTTCCCCATATAGCTTGCCCTAGCAATAGTCTACAACCTATCTTTCATGGACTTACTTGTGTATCCAGCTGGCTTCATACTATTATGGAGATGCCTTGCACAATATCTGTGCTCAATAAAGGGAAGCAAATCCTTAATTGCTATCTCTAGACCCTACATACAAGTGGTCAATGTGAGAAATGCACAAAAAATGCACAAAAAAATCTATCTAACATGAATACCTTCTAATTACACAAATGCATACCTTTTGTTTGTCTGAAATAATGGTCCATGTGGGCTCATTTCGAATCTCGAGATCATTTATAAGATGTCCAAGAAACCAACTCCAACTCCGTGTGTTTTCTATCTCTACCATAGCATATGCAAATGAAAAAATATAGTGTTGTTAGCATCTAATGTGACAGCAGTCAGCAACTGCCCACCATGGGGCCCTTTTAAGTGGCATCCATCCACTACAAGTAATGACCTACATCCCAAAATGAATCCTCTTTTCAATGCATCCCAACAAATATAAATTCTTTGAAATTTGTTTGTAGTTATTTCATTCTCATCAGTTTGGAAATGCATGTACATGCTTGTACCTGGGTTAGATCTTATTACTTCATGACAGTAATCCCACAACTTGTTATATTGCTCTCCATATGTCCCCTCTACCTTCTGTCTAGCTTTTTTCTTAGCCCTATATACCTGCCTCAGTGACACCATCACATTCTCAACCACCACATTCACTGAAAAATTGAGGTTAAGCCTGAAGTCATGAAAATATGTCATAGCAAGCCAACTTGAGTTGACTAGTTTGTTGACTTATATTGGTTGACAATTGTGATTTCATTCATACCGCTTCACTTGGAGAATCTTCTTAGTGTGTGTTGCAAGGTAACTCTACTTGTCTCATTCTTTACAAATCTGATATCTTTTCCATGGAGTATGAAATGTTGTCTAACTACCCCAAAAAATCGAGCCCTATTTTTGAATAGCTTTCCTACTTCAAAAACGGGGTCAACCTTCCCGGTCACCGATGTGTGTTCTCTAAACTTGGGCCTTACTCTACCCCTTCATCAGACGACCCTTCAAGACTTCTGAATCCAGGGCCGGCCCTACAGTATAGGGGGACCAGGCCACCGCCTTATGCCCACAATTTTTTTTGTCAAAAAATAGGCCCAATTTAGTTGAGAATTCATATTATATATTAATTCTAACAATACGAATCTCAGTTATATTTGTTGTTTTAGTGGTGTTCGTGCGGTTTGTTTTAATAGGCAAAGTTTCGAATCTTGTAACATTTTGTTTTTGCGTTTTGTCTTTAAAAAATTTCTTTCGTTTTTCTTAGAACGTTAATAATGGGATTCGATACCTGAACCTATATAGTGCTAAAGTTACAAACCAAGTTTACAAAGTTGATATATATGCTGTGGAGACTAAACAATATATATATATACTTAGGCCCTACTTTTTAATTTGACATTTTTTTGGATAAGTCCTATTTTTAGAACTTATTTCTGTGTGGATCACAATAATAAGTTTCATCCCTCGTTAGGTCCCATGTTACCGTTTTACTTTTATACCCTTCCTTATGCGTATCATTTATTAATTTATTTTATTTCTAAA
>NMUG010006100.1:0-12767 GCA_002855965.1 Monotropa hypopitys | reverse complement strand
CCCTACCACAATTGCCCCTAGCTCTGGCTACTTCAGCCGTACAGCGGGAGTGGGCAGAGCTCTCAGCGCCTAAAACGATGTTATTCCATTTTCCAGATAAGTCCAACCGTCATATTCTGAGGTGGTGCCACATTAATTGCGTCATTAATGCCTCGGGCCCACGCACTCTGCATGAGACTGATATGACCGTTGAAAAGGCACTCCACGCGTGACGTCGCTTTGATAAACACAAAGGCGCGTGCCTATATAATCGTGCTTTGGCGTCTTCTGGAATACTCTTCTTTCTCTTGCGATTTCTGAGCCCCTAATTCCCTGAACCCTTCTTCTTTCTTCTCTGCGTAAGTCGAACTTCTCTCTGACAATGGGTTTCTTTAGATCGTTGGTCGATACTCCGACCAAACTCGAAGCCTACAGTGTTGAGCATGGCATGCCAGAGGATGTGTCTATCGCCTTAGCCCTTGCCGATTATGATAAGGAGAAGGTCGATAACAACACCCTACACATTTACCTTATCCATATCGTGGAGGGTGGGGTATGATTCCCCCTCCGCTCTCTCCTCCACCACTTCCTGTGGTACTTGAACCTCTCATTGATGCAAGTGGCGGCCAACACAGTCCGGGCTGTGATGGGCGTCGCTTCTTTGAACTTCCTTGACGTCATAACCAGTGCCAAAATTAACTTCTCTAAGGGAAGGTACCTGGTCTCTACATCTAACAGCGTCTTGCTGACATAGTACACTAGTTTCCGTTGCCCTTCCTCCTAATTGATCAGCACGACGTTGACTGCATGCTCTGAAACTACCAAGTAGACGATCAACACATCTCCCGGCTCTGGTATGGCGATCAGCAGTGGTGCGGCTAAGTACTTCTTCAAGTTCTGGAAGGTTTTCTCGCAATCTGCCCCCCAAGTGTAGTTTGTTCTCTTCCTCAGCAGCGGGAAGAAAGGCTTGTATTTGTCTGATGAGCGGTTGATGAATCAGTTGAGTGCGGCAACCATCCCAGTCAGACGTTGCACCTCTTTGGTCCTTCTAGGACTTTGGAGGTTCTGCAATGCAACTATCTGATTGGTGTTTGCCTCTATGCCCCTCCGAGTTACCAAATGCCCAAGGAACTTGCCCGAACTTACCCCAAACGCACATTTGGAGGCATTCGGTCTCAATTTGAAATCTCTGAGTATTTGGAAGGTACGTCAAAGGTCAATCAGGTGGGAGTCCGTTCCCTTGGACTTGACCACCATGTCATCAATGTAAAACTCCATACTCTTTCCCAGCAAGTCTTTAAACATGAGGGTTGCCAATCTCTGATACGTTGCCCCGGCATTGCGCAGGCCGAAAGGCATGACCTTGTAGCAGTACAATCCCAGAAGGGTGATGAAAGATGTCTTTTCTTGGTTAGGCTCATACATCGCAATCTGATGGTAGCCTCTGTAAGCATCCAGAAAGCTCATCCGCTTGTATTCTGCCGTAGAGTCCACCAATTGATCAATCTTGGGCATGAGGAAGCTGTCCTTAGGGCAAGCCTTGTTCAGGCTTGTGAAGTCAACACAAACCCTCAATGTACCATTCTTCTTCTTGACTACAACTATGTTGGAGAGCCACTCTGGATAGTAGACCACCCTGATAGCACTAGCCTGGATAAGTCGGTCAACCTCTTCGATAACCGCCTCAGAATGCTGCGCGGCTTAGCGCCTCCTTTTCTGCATAACTGGCTTGTGACAAGGATCGACGTTCAGTCGGTGACATATTATGCTCGGTTGTACCCCGGGCATCTTTTGTGGGGTCCAAGCAAACACGTCAATGTGGTCTCATAACACCCGGACCAACTCGGTGGCATCCGTCTCAGGGAGTTCATCCCCGATCAAGAAATACCTCTCCTCGTCAGTCTCGTGAGCGGGAACCTTTCTCAGATTCTCGACCACATGGGTGGAGGGGTCTACGCCCATATCCTCCAAGACAGACTGGTCTGGAACTTCGATAGACTTCACCTGCTCAGCGTTGGGACTGGATCTAATGGACGCCATGAAGCAGTTTCTGGCTGACTTCTGGTTCCCTCGGATGCTTTCAATTCCCTTGGGCCCTGGGAACTTGATGATCTGGTGATAGGTGGAAGGGATGACCCCATCCTATGCATCCAAGTACGCCTAATGATGGCATTATAAGCCGATGACACGTCCACCACCAAGAACTCTATATCCATGGTCACCTTCCCTTCTCGGACTAGGAGGGTAATGACTCCCAAGGGCCATACTGGCTCCGCGCTGAACCCAATAAGCGGAGTTCTGGTTGACTTGAGGTCCGTCTGAGTGAACTCCATTCTCTTGAATGCCTGGAAATAAAGGATGTCAGTGGAGCTGCCCTGGTCCACCAAGATCCTTTCTGTGTCATACTTGTTGATGCTCAAGGTGATCACCAATGCATTGTTGTGCGAGAATGTAACCCCGTCCAAATCCTCCTCTGGAAATGAGATCTGGGCAGGCTTCTCGCTCTGCTCTCTGTGACGCTTCTGTCTGAGCTGCAGTACATAGTGATCGTGGCCTTCTTTCCTTTTCTGAGAGCGGGACTCAGCCTTGGAGCTCGGCTCTAAGGCTCCGTGTATCATTATGACGGTCCCCAGTGGCGGTAGGTCCTCATCCGAAGAGTTATTGCACAACTACACCCTTCTAGGCCTAGCGTTCTGTCCAGGCATTTGCGCAATATACTCCTTCAGATGACCTGCTGCCACGAGGTCCTCTAAGAACTGCTTGTACACACGGCACTACTCTGCCATGTGACCATACTCTCTGTAATAGCTGCATCTGAGTCCCGTGGCATCCAGTTTAGACTGATTTCACTCCTGCTTGGCGGGCCATTTCCAGAAAGGCTCGTCTTTGAGGGGGTGGACCATTCTGAAAATGGGGGTGTTGAACTTCGTTCTGATTTCCTTGAAGGCCCCAGAGCCTCCTTTGGGCATCCTGTGGGTTGTTTGGAGCGCGACCTCAACTGCCTCTACCTTCTCAAGAGTGGCCTGCTGGGACGCCTTTTTTATGTTCCTTTTCTTGCTAGTAGAATCCACCACATGGGTCTGATGCGATCTGTTAGCATTGCGACTTGCTTCAAGGAGGGCTTCTTCCTCCAACTTCGCGTGCTGCTCCACCCGCTCCATCAACTCGGGAAAGGTCTCCACTGGGACAAGGGTCAGGGATTCCCTCAGTTTCTCACCAAAAGAAAGCCCCAACCTGAACATAGATACGGTCTGCTTCTCGATGCAGTCCTCGACCTCGTGGTAGATATACACGTACATTTCGGCGTATGCCCTGAGAGTCTTATCTGATCATTTTCTCAACGAAGTCAGAGAGTCAAAATACTTTGGCGCAGCTCGGTTGGTCATGAACCTACCAACGAAGGTCTCGGCCAACTGCTTCTAGTTGCAGATTGATCGCGACGCTAGCTTGTGATACAAATTGAGCACTATCCGGCTCAAACTAGATACAAACATCCTGTAATAGAGGCTTTCATCCCCTTCGTACAAAATAAGAGATTGCTGGAAGTCCTTCAGGTGGGCCACGAGGTCTGTCCTCCCATCATACTTCTGAAAGTTGGGAAGGCAGAAGCCCCGGGGAATCTAGTAGCTGCTTATTTCCCTAGAGAGCGGGTGGAGGTGATCTGCTGGATGGCTCTCTTCGTGGTCTCTTGGGACGTTCCCTGGTCCTTGAGGGCTCATCGATCCATGTCCTCATGTCTTTGAAGTTTGCTGGTGCGAAGTTGACTGGAGTTGAGTTCAACGGTCTCTCCGCGTGCTCACCCTGTGCGGGGGCCCTAAGACGAAGCTGATCTCTGAGGTCCCACACACGGGGTGCTGATTGCTGGTGCCGCGTATCACTCGCGCGGCTGCTTGTCCTGTTTTGATTCTCGCTAGACTGAGGGGGGTCCCGAGCTACCCTACGCCACTCCCGACGGTGGGGTGGGTCCCTCCTTTCTCTGCTATCTTGCTAATGGGTCCTCACCGTCCCTTCTGCCGCCACCACTTGGTTTCCAGAAGGGAGTGGGGGATTCTTTCGTGATTGGCTCGCATGGAGAGTCTCTGAGTGTTGCTGTTGATGGACATCGGGCCTCTGCTTTTCCTGAGGCTGTTTGGACAGCTTTGCTACCTCCAACTCCAAATGCTGAATCGCCTGGCTTTGGGTCCTGATGATCTCCGCCAAGTCCTCGTCTCTGATCGACTTGGACCTGGGTGGTGACCGAGTATACTGCGAACGAGATCAGCTGTCTCCTTCCTGGGAGTACTCCATCTCCCTATCGTCGTAGTGGTGGTCTTCCGGGACGTCGTCCTGGATCCTCAATGGGTTCCCAGCGCCTCTGGCAGGGGCTTTGGATGTCACTTCCAGGCTGGGAATGCCTCCACGAGTGTACAAGAGACGTGACTGGTTGTGGATGATCTTTCTGAGTGCCGAAGGAGGATCGGAAAGGGTGACTACTGGATGCCTCCCCTTCCCAGCCTCCTTTCCGATAATGCTGAGGGTTTCCTTTCCATGGTTCGTCATCTCTTCTCGTCTGGTCCTAAGCTCTGGTTTATCTTTCTTGCTTTTTTGGGTGGGTTTCCCATAGACAATGCCAATTGTGCGAGGGTAAAATACGCCTTGTACTACCCTTGCCGGTAAACAGCTGGAAACTGGATCTCTTGCTTATCTGAAACTTTTTTTACTATTCTGAATGCTCTACTGAATCACTCTAACTCCTTCTACCCCTGCGCTCACAGAAAACTGTTAGAGGACTTTCCAGCTCTAGCGGCTGGAAGACTCTCCGATGAATAAGTTAGTCTTGATAGAAGGAACAGAAAGCTGTAAGCACAAGAGAATATGAGAACAAAATAGCATGTACCGTTCACCGGTGGTTTATCTCCTACTTATATACTTCTGTCTTACAGGTTTCCAGCTTCTCGCTAGAAACGAGGTCATCCTAGGACTCCTCGTCCCTTTTCCTCGTGTTTGCTGCATTCTGACAGATGTCTGCCACCTTCTCCGACAAAAGAGAATGCCGGCACACCTTTTTATTGATCTTGGAACTCTGAATATTCCCTTGGGAATGGGAAGTCTGACACGCATGCCTTGCACCATTTTCTGGTTGACCGACACGTGGACTCCTCATCTGTCACCCATTCCTGTACTATTCCATTGGATGTTGCACTGGTGGATATCGCTCGCACACGGCCGACCTAATCCGCACAACGGGCGCTGTTGGGGCACATGCTCAGTTGTACCATACCTGGTCTGATACGTGTTCTACAAGACTGTTCTTTGTGCTGTGAGGATGTTAGCAGCACAAGGTCAGTCTAATCCGCACAACGAAGATGCTGGGTACGACACTTGACTAGCTGTATCTCCCATGATCCTGCACGTGTGTCTCTGAACAGCTACCTACCCAACTACTTGGATGTTAGCCACACAAGCCCAACCTAATCCGTAGTGCGGGGTACTGTTGGACACATGGTTAGCTATATCCACTGGAAGATCTAGCATGCCACGTAGAATAACTTGTCGCCACACTGAACCGACGTCTCAACCTCACGGGGCTGACCTGAATCCATACTGCTAGGATGTTGATGACATGGCAGTCTGGGCCGAGCTGTCACTGATGTGATAATACGATTATACCCTTGACGCGTGGCAAACCCAGATTAACCCCACCACAATGAATATGTAAGTTGTGAATGTGGTATTTAGGATATGATTTTAGATTTTGAAATTGATGGATTGTATTTAAAAAGTTCGAGGACAATTGTATTTTTCCAATGTGGATATTTCAGTCCCAAAAAATGATTTTTAATGAGTTGTATTTAGGATTTAAGAAGTGTATAGAATTCCCCTTCCTTCTATCCCTTCTTTCCCTTTGTCTCTCCAAATCTATTATCAACGCATATAGAGAAATGGGTAAATGATACTTTCTCCATTCCTTTTTAAGTGTCCACTATACTATTTTGGATGTTCCACTTTATCAAGTTAGTATGTAAAAGTTGATATATTTCGTTTTTTACCCTTGTAAAGTAGATTTCATTTAAAAAATTAGTGAAAGAAGTGTAATGATACTGTTTCCATGAGGGTACCCTCGCCTAATAAGATTCAATCGTCGCACACAATCAAAAAGCAAACCAAGGCAAAAAAAGTCTATTTCACAGGGATTCAAAAGAGTGCTTTAATATTTTCTTGAGAATAAGAGTAGAATGTGAAAAGTTAAAATTTTTAGTGTAATGATGTCTCCATAAAAAGTTAGATTTATAAAATGAGACATTTAAAAAGGGACGAAGGGAGTAATAATACTCCACCAAATAATTCTACTATGTCCCCACGTTTGGTAAATGAAATGAGTCACTAACAGTATGTACAACGGGTTGGATTTGCCATTCCAGAATTCAGTACAGTTTTCAAATGCTTCGCTTTATTTGGAGATTCTGTTTACATGACGAAATTTACACTAGTAAAAAAATGGTGTACCCTACCATTGAGAGCCACACCCTACATAGCATCATGTGTGAAATGCAAATCATGATGAGTCGCCCAATGACACTAGTGCATAACCTTGCTTGTACACTAGCCGAGCACTTAAACACTGCCTCGTGAATCCTCTGATATTTCGTATCTAGTAAGATTTAAAACCGAGACCTACCGAGGACTGAATTACCCAGTCATGTGTTGTTTCCATTGGGCTATATCCCATGGGGGTGACGAAATCCACACTAATCAATGTGTGTGTGTATGAGAGAGAGAGAGAGACCATAAAAATCAGCAAAACTATCGGTTCCTACACCGTAGGGTCCTGCAGACTCTGTTCTTTATCTACATATTTGCTTTGCCACCGCACAAAACCAAAATGGATATATTATATATACAACAATTAGCTATCCCATTGTCCAAAATAGAGGTCCCCGGCCTCTTATCTCTCAGTTGCCTGATGTGGATGCTGATGCATTTGTACCCAGAGGTAAAACTCCGCTAAGCAGCATCTGGTCGCCACCTAAATTCCCATTTCTAGAGCTCGACAATCTCTGCTGCCTGAGGTACCCCTCAGTGGCATCTAGGATCAACCTCCTCATCACACCAGAATCTGAACCAGAAGAAACCTCATCATCTCTATCAGGCTGTATATTCAAGTCAATAATGCTGCCTTTCAACGGTGAAACACGGTTCATTTTTTGGTTTGGGTTTCTAGCACACTGCTGGATTTCTTCATCATCCAGAAACGTAAGAGGGAACTCCAGATTTTGTTGTGGTGGACTTTGATGAACGGTTTTTTCTGCTTCTTTCTCCGATTGTTTCTTCTGGCGTAACGACATTATGGTTTGGAAACGCCGCTTCACCATTGAGCAGACATTACAGGTGCATGTTTGATCATGCTTGGGGCCCTTTCCGCTTGGCGGTTGAATGCAAACAATGCAACTACATCCAAGCCTGTGCCGTGGGTGCTTTGTTGTGGTGGCCTGTGAGGATTCTGGAAGGGTCTTGCCCTCTTCTTGGATGGCAAGGTTGGCAAGTGCAAGTGCATCGAGAGCCTGTAAAGTGTCGTCAGAATCCGGGCCTGGTCTATCCGTTGTCATTTTCGTAGGACCTGCGGAATCACAATCACGTGTGAAATCGCTTGGTTGACAATACCGAGCATAATTACCATGTGCATGTGTATATGGAACCTGCTATCCGGATGTAGTAGTCAAGGTAGTCAAATCGTGAATCGAAATGGCTTTCTTATGAACCATGAATCGAATCGAATCATGAATGGTAACGTCTCGGTCATAATAGGAAATATCTTTCTATGCATATAAATATCAAAGATTCATTATTAAATTGAAAGCTTAGCCTTAAAAACAATAAAAAGTATGTTTTTAACAACGATTATGAGTTCACTCGAGACTTTTAGCCATGCCGTGATCTATGATTCAGATGATACAAGAATTAAAGACATCAATTTCTTAAAATTAACGTTATATTGATATTATAATCAATAATATTCATAAATACTTGAATAATTATAGTTAAGAATATGAAAATAATAACATTACAGAGATGTTGAGTCAATCTATTGACTCATACGATAACAAAAGCCCGCCAAATGCACCAAAGAAACCCAGACAGTCGTGTTCCCTATTCGAAAGCCCTCGCAAAGGCGAGCCTGGTTCGAAAACCAGGGACGGATCTAGCACGAGTGGAGGGGACCAGTCTCGTTCGGAGATAAGGTCCAAACGAGACCATGACCTTGCGGAGATCCTTCGTCAAAGAGATCAAACCATCAACATGGAACGAGAGTTAGACAAGCAGGAGTAGGAGACCTGTGATCTGCAAAAATGACTGGAAAAGAAACATTCAGTGATGGGTCCTCGCGATAAAAAAAGGGGCAATCTGACCACAATGATAGAGATAGTCCGACCAAAAACCATAGTTCAAGACATTCGCATGGCTCAGAATGCACAAAGGATGAAATCATGTCCAGAAGGCTCTCGGATTGGAAGGGAGAGGATTCGGGGTCGAGCAACAGATGCCCGAACTACCCCTTGGTGAATGATGTGAGGAAGTGGCTCAACCAGCACTTTGAAGGATGGAGGCCAGTCCAGGAGACCAAAAAGGCTATTCAGTAGATAGCCTTTTCCTCATTATCTAAGACAGAGACAAAGGCCTTACCTAGAAAAATTGTTCACCCAAGTTTAACTGACCCAATGGGGACACATCAAGGGGTTTCTCCAATCGATGATCCTACAATCAAGGGACGAGGTCTTCAATTGTATGATGTTTGCCTCAAGTGGAAAATTTGATCTCAACTGGTATCACAAACTTCCATCTTGTTCTATCACCAGGTGGGGACAATTGACAAAAGAGCTCGTAGCAAGATTCTTCACGAACCAAGCTTAGCCGAAGGAATTTGACTCTATCATGGCGCTAAGAAAGCATTCAGACGAAACCATACAGGAATACACAAGCAGGTACTGAGAGTCTTCAATGAGATAGAGGGCAACAACGAAAAGTATATTGTAGCCATCTTCAAACTTGGCTTGTGGGTCCATGAAAGATTGCGCTCCAGGGATCCTACCTTATTCTCAAACCTGTGGCTCGGTTGATAGGCACTCATGTAGGTTCATCTTGAATACAAATTTCCTAGCTGCCTTGTCTTAGCTACCTCTTTCGAACTAGCCATTTCCTTTGCACCCTTCTCCAGGTGCATATTCTAAAGACTCACTTGACTTTAAGGATGGACAGTCTGTACTTTATCCCTAACAATGACGTCAATGGACACCCTTCTCGAGCTTATGGAAAGGGTAGAGGAGCATGCCAATGTAAAGGACAATCCTCAGGGAGAGAGAAACGGGTGCTCGCCCAGCCCAGAAAACTAATGTGGTCAAAGGTGTCGGGCACAAGAGCAAGAAACCAAAGGGAGAGAGGAAAAAGAGCCTCTGTGCCAAAACAAGCCTACCTTGAGCCTGATCCCCAAACCTACAAAGGTTTGCACATTGTATTCACAGAGCCAGACTATAAGTTGATTTTGTCCCTCAAGGGTGAGCCGTTCTAGAGATGGGCCACCAAAGACCGGTTGGGTTAGAAAAAGGTCACAGGTTAACTCTGCAGCTATCATAAAGAGTTTGACCATCTGACCAAAGACTGCAACATATTCAAAAAGTTCCTTGATGGGCTCATAGAGTCTGGACACCTGAAGGAGTATAAAGTCGAGAAGGACAGAGCAGCTGTTGGAGAAAGAAAAGATGGATATGTCACTGTCATTCAATGACGACGTGCCGTCAAGAACCATCCATGTTATTCACAGGCTGGTCCAGTCGAGAAGCAAGAACAAGGCCAGTGCGCAAGGCCGAACACGAACACCGTGTCCTTCAACTTGGACAGAAAAGGCAAATGACTGAAGATGAAACTCAATTCGAGATCACTTTTGCTGGGAAAGATCTCGACGGCATATAGCCATTGCACCACGATGCGCTCATGATCACACTTCAGATCGATAGGTTCGATATTGAGAGAATCATGTTGACCAGGGCAATTCTACCGAGATTCTGTATTATGGGGCATTCAAGAAGATGGGCCTAACCTAGGATGATCTTGTGAGCATGACCATCCTCGTCGGATTTAGCATCGAGGCTGTGGCTTCTGGGTAGAATAATCCTCCCTGTGAGGGCGGGAAGGGTCACGATCGACACGGAATTCCTCGTGGTAGATGTTTGTTAGATTGTTAGATTATACATGTATTTATAATTAGTTTCAATATTTGTCCCTAAAGGGCGAACCCGGCGTAGCGGTAAAGCTATCCCATTGTGGCATATAGGTCACGGGTTCTGTTGAGAAAAATATGAGTGAATGTATATTCGATGTATATTCTTCTCACTAGGAGGATCAATATATAGACTTGGTACAAAATATTTTAGGAAACGAGAAAATAATGCTACCTACCTAATTAGGCTAATTGATATCTACCTTAATTATAATTTTCCTAATTGATACAAAGGAATATTCCTCATTATCATCGAAGTTGGAATCTTCCTAATATATTACAATATTTCTCAACACTCCCCCTCTCCCTCAAGCTGGAGTGTATACATCGTATACTCCAAGCTTGCAACAAATAGAGTCAATGGACGCCTTGGGAAGAGCTTTCATAAAAATATCAGGTCTGAAGGAATAAACAGTGTGCAGATTTCTTTCGACTCCACTTTTGATCGAATAAAGTGACAATCAACTTCTATGTGTTTGATCCTTTTGTGAAATACTGGATTGTTAGTAATGTGGATAACTGCCTGATTATCACAATATAATGGAGTGGGATCCTGAACTGGAATCCCAAACTCATGTAGAAGAGTATGTAACCAAGTCAATTTAAAAGTGATATGAGTCATTGTTATATATTCTGCCTCAGCGCTAGAACGTGCTACAACTAACTATTTCTTACTTTTCATGTCACAAGATTTTCACCTATAAAGGTGCAATAACCATTGGTAGAACGACGATCAGCATCTGTATATCCTTCTATACGAAGATGTTAAGAAGCTCTATGGAGAAGTCCACGTCCAGGAGCATTTTTAAGGTACTTTAATATACGAACAACAGCCTCCATACGAGGAACTCGAGGAGAGGTCATAAATTGACTGACAACACTGACTGCATAGAAGATATGGGGTTGAGTGATAGTGAGGTAAATAAGTTTACCCACAAGTCTCCGGTACAACTCAGGGTCGTCAATCAACTCACCATCATCAGGCATAAGTTTGTGATTAGTCTCCATAGGAGTAGTTACTGGTTTAGAACAAAGATATCCTGTGTCTCTCAAGAGATTGAGAGTATATTTCCGTTGTGATAAACTGATGCCTGCTTTAGAACAAGCAACTTCAATGCCAAGAAAATATCGAAGCTTGCCTAGATCCTTGGTGAAAATCTAGAACAAAGGCGACGAATTAATACTTGGATTCCATCATGGTCACTTCCTGTAATGTTAATGTCATCCGCATAGACAACGAGAATCACAATACCATTGGTGGTCCTTTTAAAGAAGACGGAGTGATCAGCTTGACTCCTTGTCATACCGTGAGATACTACGGTACTGTTGAGATTATCGAACCAAGCGCGGGGAGATTGTTTGAGACCATAGATAGATTACTCTCCCTTGGACTCAAACCCAAGTGGTTAAGCCATATAGACCGTCTCGGAGAGATCTCCATGAAGAAAAGCATTCCTAACATCAAGTTGGTGGAGAGGCCAATCAAGATTGGTAGCAAGGGATATAATAATACGAACAGAATTGAGCTTTGCAACCGAAGAAAAGGTCTCGGCGTAGTCAAGCCCATAGGTTTGAGTGAAATATTTGGCCACTAGACGAGCTTTCAGACGATCAAGAGTGTTGTTAAGATTGTGTTTGATAGTAAACACCCACGGACAACCAACAATGTGTGCTCCAGAGGGTTTAAAAATGAGATCCCAAGTATGATTGAGTGACAAGGCACGCATTTCTTCCTTGCAGAATGTCATCCAGGATGAGAAATAGCCTCCTGATACGACTAAGGAATAGTAACAGAGGAGAGAGAGACAGAAAAGTACGAAAAGAGGGAGACAAACGATCGTATGATACAAACTGAGAGATATGAGGAGAAGTGCATGAACGAATACCTTTACGGTGAGCAATGGGAAGATTGAGAGCCGGATCTGGAAACATGTGATCAGATGGTGTGGGTACAGAAGTTGTGCCTGGAGCTTCAACAGGAGGAGCGGTGACTGAGGAACATCAAACATATACATGTGTAATCGGCGATCGAATAGCAACGTCAGGAAGACAAGGTGGTGATAAAGGTTGTGGTGACAATTGAGCACCCTCAGGAGGATAATATGGGATAGTTTCAAAAAAGGTCATGTCAGCACTTACAAAGTGCTTTCGTAATGAGGGACTATAACACTTGTACCCTTTCTGTGTGAAAGAGTAACCCAGAAAAATGTATTTGTAAAAACACGGATCAATTTTATCACGTCCTGGAAAGAGATTATGAACAAATGCTACACAACCAAAGAGTTTTAAAGGAATCATATAAAGATCCTTATCAGGAAACATAACCTGATAAGTGATTTTGTCATGTAAAACCCGTGAAGGGGTGAGAACATCATATCCCCAGTAATATTTTGGAACGTTCATGTGAAACATAAGGGCACGAGTTACTGCTAAAAGTGGCCCATTCTTCCATTCTGCATCATATTTTTTTGAGGGTTAGTGACACAAGCAGTTTGATGAACAATATCATGAGTTCCATTAACCTGTCTAAATTGGC
>NMUG010006099.1:0-12768 GCA_002855965.1 Monotropa hypopitys | reverse complement strand
AATTTCGTGTAACAGAGCATATGACCATGTTTGAAATACAAAAATCCGTGTTCGAAATACAGAAACCCCATGTTCGAAATCTAGAAATACATATTATCCATGTTCGAAATACATAAACACCAAGGCTGTGTTTTGGTAGTGATTCCACACACACCCACACACCCAAAATGAACAATCACCAAAACACAAATACAGAGAGTGAGAGAGTGAGAAATGACGCACACACAGATCCACAAACCTAGCCGAAGAGCTCGCACACATAGATCCACAAACAGATCGCACATACACAAGAAGACTTAATTGTCCAAGTCCACTCCTTTGCCTTTAAGCTTCTTGGTGACCTCTGTGAAATTACTCAGACGGTGATTGATGTAGTACTTTGAAGAATTGTCTCAGAATGCAATGCATGAAAAAATTTAGCTGCAAAGACCGCAAAAGTTGGGGAATTCACAAAAATAACATTTCTGCAGAGCAGTAAAATTAGAAGCAAATAAAGTTTGTTACCAAATCAATGATCTTTTGAAAGTGAACGGATACACCAACACTATCTACATTCTGGTGATTAGTAGAATTGTGAATAAGCTCCGAAACTTTGTTAAGACGCATCTGCAAAACATTTGTATTCAGAAAAACCATACACTGTGTCATTAATCGTGGAATCTAGGCAGTCAATCCAGTAAAAGATTACAAGTCTTCATACATCCAAGATGTTGGGGGCGGTAATTAACCAAAAATAAAGTGCAATTCAACTATTCTTCCAGTTAATTGTTAGTATATTTCTTAACTTGCTTCTTTTTCTTCTGAACCGAATAATCACAGAAAACAGGTTGAAGATTTTTTGGTTTCTTCCCTTTTACATGGCCTTGTTTCAACAATCAAATAGAAATATAATATGACCTTTTATCGGCATCAAGAAAATGGATGATTGAAGCAATTTCCTGCTTGGCTCGCTTTCCAAATACGAATAACATAGCATCAATCACATTGCTCTTTTCCCACTACCATTAGGGTCAACACGATAGATAACCACGGATGTGTAAAACTCAGCTTCCAAATACTTCTCAACACTTTTCATTTGTTTTCAAGAAGGAAAGGTTTGAGAATTATCCTTTACAATGTATAACCGCAGATGAAGATCACATTTGACGTAAAAGATCAAAGCACGACAATCCAAACCCAGGCGAGAGAATAAAAGACCACATTACGGCGTACTCCACCAGGATTGCACAGTGAGAAAATACTTTGGTTTTAAAGAAGAAAGCATAATACCCATATCAATACCCATATCAGTGAGAATTAGTGGATGTCCATATGTAAGGAAAATTGTAGATGGATACCTAGACGTAAGGAAAATTGTAGATGGATGCCCGGACGTTTTTCAACCCATATAATCAGTAGATGAAAAATCAGTGGATACCCAAACATAATACCTATTTGATAAATTAAACCTAAGTGAATGAGTAGACTTAAACACTCTATATAATACTTCAGCTAGGAGTAGACTTACCTTATTTTTCACACTTGAGGCCTTTTATCAAACATGTGGTGAGCACTATTCAGCAAAAAGAGTCCAAAATTGAGCAATCAAATAAAGAAAAATGGAATCATAAGAACCGAAAAATGGAATCGTAAGAACACAAAATGGAATCGTAAGAACACAAAAATGGAATTGTAAGAACAAACCTACTGGATAAATCGCGTAAATTGATAACCAACTGGATTTTGTAAGAACACACTTCAGCTAACCCATTTGTAGAGTTGTTGAACCCATTCAGTAAATTTGTAACCACGAAATCAAAACACGAAATCAAAACACGAAATCGAAGGTACCTCATATAAAAAACAAACCCAAATAACCACAAATAAATTCCACGGAAGAAAAAAGATGATATGGAAAACAAACCCAAACCTTTGTGCCTCCATCAAAAGATGTCTGATTCAGCACCGTAAGATCTACCGATGAAGCAACTTGGATTCCTACACAAAATCTGTCGATAAAGCACCATGAAAAGCCCGGTTTATCACTACAAGTCTACAAATTTTTGGTGGATCCTCGTACACCAGAATAGAGGACATGCAACCCTCCGACAAGTTTTCGAGACTGCAATCTGGCGATGATGATTTTGTATTGATATGGGAAAACCCAAAAGGATGTTGATTCACACCAACCGCAGTGTCTCTAACCTCAACCCTGCATATACCACAATCTATCTCCTGCGAACACCAACAAACAAAAAGGGCTTCGTGAGGCTCAATAGCAGGCATTACAATCAAAATCCCTAATAACGTGGTTTGTACTAAGAACGACAACTTGGAACGATGAATAGGCGATGGGCGATGAACGATGAATGGGCGATGGAACGGAGACCTGGAACAGCTCTCGAAGATACCGGAAAGCTCTCGAATGGGCGATGGCGATAGTGTAGGCGGTGGTGGAGCGATGACGTAGATGACACTGGGTGATGTCGTAGATAGTGGAACTGGTGCTTTCAATCTGCGATGGTCGTTGTATAGGCTGTATAGGGTTTCACGGTATGGGAGGAGAAGGTTGCTAGGCGTGATAGATGGAAGGGGAAGGCTTTCTTGGGTAAGAGAAATGTGTTTCTCGATGGATGACAGGGGACAGTTTCGATGGTTTGGACGATTGCGTCATTGTGATTTGTTATTCTTTGTTCGAGGGATTTGGCATGTGTGTATTTGTGATTCTGTGTATACGTGCCACACATAAGAGTTTGTGTTAGATAATCTCAGCCATCCGATTCAATTGCTGATGAATCTCAGCCATTGAATTTTGGACATGTTATGTGTGTGTAAGGGGTTGCGATCTGGGCCGTCCGTGATCAAATCCAACAGATGTGAATGTCTTGAGTATAAAGAGTTGTGTTTTGTATAATATATAAGGGATTTTGCCATCCAAAACTCGAGAAGGTGTTCTATTTATGAGATAATTAGCTGTAAGAATAACATATCCTTAAAAAGGTTTTGGAACGTGCATGCAAATTATGAGAGCACGAGCTATAGCTAAGATTTGCCCATTTTTTCATTCCTCAACCCCATTTTGTTGAGGAGTGGTAACACAAGAGGTTTGATGAATAATACCACGAGTTTCATTAAAATGTCTAAATTGATAAGAAAGATATTCTTGAGCATTATCAGTTCTCAAAACATGGAGTTTAACATTGAACTGATCAACAATCTCAACATAAAATTTTGAAAAGACAGAGAATATTTGAGACCGATCTTTGAGAAGATAAACCAAAGTTAAACGAGAGAAATCATCAATAAATGTAACAAAATAGCGAGCACCACAGAGACTTGTAGTGCGCGAAGGTCCCCAAATATCAGAATGAACTAGAGCAAAGGGTTGTGAAGATGCTGACTCGGGACGTAAAGGAAAGGAAACCCTGTGGTGTTTACTAAATTCGCAAGTATCACAATTAAAAGAAGAAAAACTAGGTAAATTGGGAATTAGCTTGCGGAGATTGGTAGAAGACGGGTGTCCAAGACGACAATGCCATTGATAAGACGTGATAGTAGAATGTAGAGCAGATGGCCTGGAAGAGATGGTCGGATGTTGCTCCTCCTCCTCCTGGAGGTAATACATGCCGTTCTTCTCATATCCCAAACCAATTATCATCTGCGTCTTTAGGTCCTGAAATTCACAATGAGAAGGATATAAAATTATAGAACTCTGGTGAGTATGAGAGAGTTTATAAATGGAAATAAGATTAAAAGAAAACTGTGGTAAGTATAAGACAGACCAAAAAACAAGACCAGATGAGGAATATGTTCCAATGCCACAGACAAGAATTTTAGAGCCATTAGCAATTGTAACATAAGAAGGAACGGAAGGGATAACGACATTAGTCAAAAGAGACAAATCATCTGTCATATGATCAGATGCACCAGAATCGAGAATCCAAGGAGTACTGTGGATATGATAAGATGAGTGAAGACAAGTGATACCTGAGGCGACACAGGACGTAGTGGAAGAAGAATATGCATTATCCCTTTGAACCATATAATCACACTCAACCTTGGATATAGTAATCTTAGCAGGGGCAAGAGCAGATAGCTCCCCCTCAAGCTTAGCCTAGTTAGCACAAATTGGCTTTTTATGAAGCTTCCAACAGAACTTAACATCATGATTTGTTGCACCACAATGAATACACTTCTTGATTCCACGACGCCCCTCATGTCCTCGATGACGACCACCATGTTTTGAGGAACTATCATTCATGACTGAATCTGGTAAATAAGAAATATTGAGAGAGAGAAAGCACCTTTAATAGAGATCTAGTACAAATCCCAACACAGATCTTAAGTTGTGTCTGAAAGTGCGAAATCTGAAGGTTGCGTCGGACAGGTGCTAGATATGAATATGATGTAGCAGTATTTTCAACAACGGTGAGATTTGAAGGTTGTGTTGAACAGGTGGTGACCGGAGTCCGGAGAGCTCTGACAACGGTGAGATCTGAAGATCGGAGGATCGATGGCTGAGATGGCGACTACGACGGGAGAGCGGTGAGGGTCGACTGGAGAAGCGGTGGTACCTGGTTGGGTCGCCGGCTAAGACGGAGAGAGAGAGAGAGAGAGAGATCTCTTCGGTCAGATCGAGAGAGAGAGAGAGAGATCCCGACGAGAGTCGCCGGATGCTGGAGGGTCGACGACTGAGATGGCGACTGGACTAGAGAGGAGGTGAGGATCTACTGGAGAGGAGGCGACGACTGCGATCTGTCGCATCGCGCGCGCGAGAGAGAGATCCCTTCGGTTGGTGATGGCGCCTGTGATGGCGTCTGTGATGAGGGCGGCGACCTGCGATGGCGGATATGAGGGAGGCAGCTAGCGATGGTGGCTGTGAGAGCGACGACCGATGATGGCGTCTGTGAGGGTGGCGACTGTATTTTCTTTTAGGGTTAGGGTTTTGGTAACGAGATGTATATTCCAAATAGTAACGAAATGGAGGAAAAAAAGACGGAGAAAAAAAAAATGAAAAGTCAGGTTCCTGGAACCCGCTCTGATACCATGTTGAAACAATCGAATGAATGTATATTCTTCTCTGAAGGAGCAATTATTTATAGACCGGATACAAAGAAAAATTAAGGAAACCAAAATCAAATTAAATCAAATCTAAATCTAATACCTACCTAATTACAATCTTCCTAATATACATGCTACTATACTAACATATATTTACCATATACAATAATTATTTCCAACAATAAGATTCTTGCGAAGTTCAACAAGTCTGATACAAACGCCTTAAGGACACCCGTTGGCGTACATCTCCGCTTATCCAAGAATGGGAGGAGGAGAACATATCTTAATTGGAGTATTCTCGGATAATTGGGAGTCTAATGTACTTGATGAATTGTACAAGGCCCGATATAGCCGACTCAGTGAGCAGACTGAGCAAATACACGAGTAATCCAGGACGTGATCACTGGAATGCGATAGTCAAGTTACTACACTTTTTGAGGTATACTCGTGATTTAGAGCTGCATTACACCAGATATCCGACAATACTAGAAGGGTATTGTGATGTGCACTGGATATCAGATATGAAAGATTCAAAATCCACAAGTGGATATGTCTTTATGTTTGGTGGTGCAGTTGTGTCTTAGATATCTTCAAAACAAACGTATATAGCACGTTCTACGATGGAATCCGAGTTCATCGCTCTAGATATGAAAGATTCAAAATCCACGAGTGGACACTATACCCGGTTCATATAAGACAATTACTCCTATCACATTCCTCACTACAACTCGCATGCACCCATGCCAATTCACACACATGTAGCTAACATAATACTACATAAGAAATATTCCACATTTTAACTCATGCACATCCTTAAGGATAATAAATGCATCTCACACAAATTCAGGTGACACACACTCCTCTTGGCATTTTGCCAAACTTTGCCCGAAGGCTTTCCAAATCTAGCCACTTTTAATATTTTAACATAACGCCCATACTGGCCACCTTAGGCATTTCACTAGTCTCTTGGCATGTTTACCGAATTAGCCTACACTGGTCACCTTAGACATTTCACTAGCCTCTTGTCATATTTACCGAACTAGCCCACACTGGCCACCTTAAGTATTTCACTAGCCTCTTGTCATATTTACCGAACTAGCCTACATTGGCCACCTTAGGCAGACGGAACCGATCGTTTCGGGGGTAGTATCATCGAGGACCGATCCCGAACCGAAAAAATAATCGACCAAAATTGGTTCGGGGTGATTTGCGGGGATTTTTGTTTTTTCCTCGTTTGACATTGAAATTTAAATGAACGATTGGGATTGAGTTTTTTTCCCATTTAAGATGGACCTCTCGTATGAGAAGCTCCCGTAGAGATGATTGTGGTATACAAAGCTGGTTTCCTTTGAAGAGATAGTCGTCATAGATAAGAAATCCATCTGAATTGGTCTGGTGAAGCTGACACTGAGCCCAGATATTCTTAAAGTCATCGTCCTAATCTTACAGTTCTTTGAGGAAGTCAAAACCAATCATTTCTCCAAGGCTTTGTTGTCGGTGTGGAGCACAAACTCCTGATGGATAAGGTAGTGCTCCTATACTCTCAGCGCCTGGATCACCGCGTAGAGCTCCAACTCGTAAGCAGTCCAGTTCTTCTTTGCATCACTCAACTTTTCACTGTAATAAGCTACTGGGCGGCCATCCTGGGAGAGAACAACTCCTATTTCCACGTAGTTGGCATTGGTATGGACTTCAAACAGTTTATTGAAGTCTGGCAAGGCTAGAATTGGTACTGAAGAGAGTTTTTCCTTGAGCAAGACAAAGCTCTGCTCTTCTGCCGCAGTCCAAGCAAACTGCTTCTTTTTCAAGCACTCTGTCAAGGGTGCCGCAATGCTACTGAAATCTTTGATAAACCGTCTGTAAAATGTGGCAAGGCCATGGAAACTCCTCACATCGTGAGACTCTGTAGGTGTTGGCCACTCTTGTATAGCTCTGACCTTTTCTTGGTCAACAGTGAGTCCTCCCGAGCTGACCACGAAGCCCAAGAACACAACGCTACTGGTCAAGAAGCTACACTTCTTCAAATTTATGTGGAGGGTATGATCTCTCAACAAGACCAAGACCTCTCGCAGGTGTCAGTAGTGTTCTTGCCGGGTTTGGCTGTAGATTAATATATCATCAAAATATACTACAACACATGATCCGATAAGAGGTTGGAGTACCTGGGTCATGAGTCACATGAAGGTACTTGGATCGTTTAATAAGCCAAATGGCATAACAAGCCACTCATATAAGGCATCCTTGGTTTTGAACGCCGTCTTCAATTCATCTCTTAGGCGAATCCTGATCTAATGGTACCCACTCTTGAGATCCAATTTTGAGAAGATGGATGCTCCTGCCAACTGATCCATCATGTCTTCAAGCCTGGGGATTAGGAAACGATATTTGACAGTAATTTTGTTGACAGCTCAGCTATCAATGCACATCCTCCAACTTCCATCCTTCTTTGGAGTAAGTAGTGCGGGAACCGCACATGTGCTCAAGCTCTCTTGAAGAAAACCCTTCTTCAACAGGTCACTGATCTGATCCTGCAGTACGGCATGTTCAGTTGGACTCATTCGATAGTGCGGGAGATTTGGCAGACGAGATCCCGGGACTAGGTCAATCTGGTGTTGTATGTCCCGTGCTGGAGGTAATCCGTCTGGCAGCTCATCTGTCATGATGAATCCGAACTCCTCCATAAGGGGCTTCAGCTCGGCGGGCACACTGGTCGGTTGGGGCCCTTCTCCATTCACCACTATAACATGAACCTCTTTTGTCTCCAGCTCGTCCTTTCCCAAGTCAGACACTACTAGAAGAGGCTTGTTGGCTGGTCTGACCTCCGTGGGTCTGAGACCTCCTCCCATAGGGATTAAGATATTTTGGTTCCGTTGTGCATAAAAATATAAGTGTTCAATCGACCATTGTGGACTGATCCAACGTCGAACTACCATGGGCGGCCCAAAAACATGTGGCACGCCGACATGTCTACCACATCACAAATCACCTCATCTTTATACTTCTGCCTAATAGAGAATTGAATTTTGCATTGTTCGCTTACCTTGACTTCTCCCATGTCGTTAATCCATCCAATCTTGTACGGATTGAGATGAGCTTCTATCACTAGCTGAAGTTTGTCCACCATAGTGCGGGAAACTATGTTGTCCGTGCTGCCACCATCAATGATCAACTCACATACTCTGGCCCACCGTGCAACGAGTACGAAAAATGTTGTGCCGTTGAGTCTCTGTTTCCAACTTTGGAGAGTACAGCAACCTTCGAACAACAAGGACAATTCCCTCATCAGCTTGCACTACTTCTTCCTCCTCAAAATCCAGAAACTGTTCTTCCGCCAGCTCTTCCTCTTCATCTCCTTGACAAGCAAGGTTGGCAACTCGACAGTTTGGGCAGATGTTGGAACGATGACTTGGCTCCCCAGATCTGTAACATTTGATAGGCTGTGTGGATGGGGTGTAAGGTGTTGGAGTGGACTTCTGGGGTCCTCTTACCAGTTTGGTGTTTGGCCGTGCTGTCGGGGTAGCATTGGAGCTTCCTGCATTGGCCGCGCTCCCAGTCTGGGCTGGCATCTCTTTTCTCCCAATAGTTGGCTGTCCTCCAATGAGAGCTCGGCTGAACTTCTGAGCTCCCGCGCTGAGCCTGTCCAACTGGGCTTCAACCCGCAAGGCAAGCTCGACGGATTCATTCAAAGTGAATGTTGTGTGCAATATTACCCTGTTCTGAATAGGCATACGTAGGCCATTGTTGAACTTGGCAACTTGTTGATTATCAGTTTCTACCAAGTTGTTGCGAGAGGACAACCTGTAAAACTCCTCGGTGTAGGCCCTAACTTACCTGTTTTCTTGCCGGTAATTCTGATACTATTGGAACAACTGGTCATAGTTAGCCGGTAAGAATCTTTGTGTCATCAACTTCTTCATCCTTGGCCGTGAACGGATTTTACTCTTGTTCTGTCGTGCCCTGGACACTTGTAGCTGATCCCACAAGTCAGACGCTCCACTTTTCAACCGATAGGCCACAAACTTGACCTTCTTCTCTTCCTCAACATTCATGTAGTCAAAGAAACGTTCTACCTCCGAAATCCAGTCTAAGAAACCTTCGACATCCAAGTATCCATCAAAAAAAGTAACTCCACTTTCATCCTGTAGACTCTGTTCTCAGTAGGTCTTACTTGGTCACCAAAATTTAGAACTCGTTCATCTGCGTCACTGTTTGAATCTGATAGGGGTTCTGGCAAGGGACGTTGATGTTGAATCCTTCGAGGAACTCCAGCTTGTGCACCATTATGGCCCACAGGTTCAGGGAAAGCCTGGGCTTGCTCTTGACGGACCTGAATACGAGCAAACTCGCCGGTGAGGTGCTCAACAAGTTCGCGTAGCTCACGCATCTTCTGTTGAACAATCCTCAAGTCTCCCACTGTTGCTGATCGATCTTCCGGAACACCGTTCATTGGAAGTAGGCTCTGATACCAACTGATGCAGCACGAGGTTGGGGAAATGGTGTTGAACGATTCAAGCAAGGCAGAATCATAACATATATGAGCATATTAACACTGTAATCCGGTAAAAGTGCTAGGAATCCACCTGCAATCAGGAATCCACCTGAGAAGAAAGGGAGGCTGAGCTCTCAATCCAGAAATATGAGTTTGTATTTGATAAAAGTTGTCAAAATTTGTACATCGCAAGACTTATATAGCCTCCAAGGGAATGCACGAAAACCCTAAAAAGAATGAGGATAAAAATACAAAAATAACCCTAACTAATGATTACAAAATGTACTATTCTAACAGAATCTGAAAAGGTTTAACAGATGTGTCAGAGAATGTCGGGTGCTCCCCTTGTTGTCTCGTTCCAGTAGGGCTGCGGGAATGTGGCCGAGCTGAGGTGCAGTTGTTGAGGCCGTGCTGGGGTGGATGGACGGGCTGAACTGGTCGGGCTGTCCAGACGGGCTGAACTGGTCGAGTTGTGCTGAAGGTCATGTGGGCAGTTTGGCAAAGGTGGCAGTTCGACTACAGGTGCGGGTGTAGGCAGCTCGGCAAAAGGTATAGGTGTGAGTTGTGCGGCTGTATGAAGAGCAGTGTGGCTGTAGTCTGGAGTACGGTTGGGGTCCTGCCTGTGGTTGTGTTCGGCTATGCAACTGTGGTGTAGACGTTATCCTACATCAGTTTCAACAAAAGTCATGGTTAAACAAGTTCAAGCAGTATAGGAAGAGGTTAAACAAAAAATGACAAGAACAAACACCAAGTATAAGAAAACAACTAACAACCACAAGCGCACCAAAATATTCAAGGAATGAGATTCTATAATAGTGTTCTTGCACAAGGAGAGGTTTTCAGTAGGTTTTTACAAGCGGAAACCGAGAAAATATGGTCAATACAAGATTTTTTAAGATCAATGACAATGTCTATGTGATTGATTTGCCTGAGAACATGAAGATTTCCAAGATCTTCAATGTCACCGATGTGTGCGAGTATCATGCAGAGGAACCACTTTATCCAGATTTGAACTCAAGGTCGAGTTCTTTCCAAGTAGAGGGGAGTGATATAGAACAAGTAACAACTAATTTCTTGGAGAAGCGGGTCAGACATAAGAATGGATTGAAAATATGATTGTCAACTTGGCTAATGTTTTTTTTCCTTTGGTTTGCTTAATGGGCTAGTTTTTGTGCAATATTGATGTTCTTGATGCTGAATGAAAGAAGCATGATAATGTGCACAGAAAATGATTTGAGTTTACCTTTTTGATGCCTCTTGGCTTTGATTGTGGGGGCATGATTGCGCAACAAAAACATCCCTTTAGCTTCTCAATTTTTGACGGTATAGAAGGATCACCGTTTCATTGGTTTTATGAAAGCAACTACTTTGTGCATATTGTCAAAATTTATGTCTGTCTCCAATTCTTTCTCCGTCCATACCCTCAAGGGTTGGGTACTACACGAGTTATGTTGTTATGTTGTTAATGAGCTAAATTTATGTGCTTCACCTATCACAATTCAAAGGCTAGGATTAAAGTTCAACAACCAAACTTCAATGTCTGGGATTGAACTTCACCTATCACACTTCAAAGGCTAGTATTGAAGTTCAACAACCACACTTCAATGGCTAGGATTGAACTTCACCTACCACAATTCAAGGTTTAGGATTGAAGTTCAACAACCACACTTCAATGGTTAGGATTGAACTTCACGTACCTCACCCACCTCATCTACCAGACCTACTTTCAAATTTATCCCTATAAATAGGTGTGTTGTATGAAGAATAAAATCATCAAATGAAATAAATTCTTTGTTATATCTTCTTTTATCTTCTCTTGTGGATTTCTAGAGCATTTCTCTTTGTCTACTATAACGATATCTAGGTTGCGTGCATATTCCGCCGCATCATAATAGCTCGGCCAATCTTAAGCTGCATTTAGGATGGCCAAAAAAGCCAGCATTTTAGCTCCAAAAAGACCACGTTTCTTCATTTTAGTGACAAACTTTACTTGGAAGTCAGTTATTTTTTTAATCCAATACTATATCAAAAAACCTCTCTTTCAAAAAAAATGCAAAAATAAACAAGTAGATTACTTTAGTAAAGTAGCTGAAGCTGTCTAGTTAGAAGCCAATTTTTTAGCTTTGGTTTTCCAGCTACAATTTGTAAACCCGAAAGCTGGTTGTTTAGACATCCCAGATACCACCTAGTTAGGGGAATGACACAATTCCATTGTTGGTTTCTTCCTTTGAGGTTACTCAGCATTCAGCAGCCAATTTGCTCTTTTAAAGTTTCTTTTGTTCTGAATGATTGGTTTGAGTTTAAGGGAAGTATTTAATTTTTCGTGATATTGCAACAATTGCAGCTTCCGCAAGATATTGAGTGGCATTTTATTGGCAATTTGCAGAGCAACAAAGTGAAGCCTCTCCTTAGTACTCTTTCTCTCTCTCTCCCTCTCTCTACATAGACAGGTTATGGATTTATTTCGTTTATCTAACTGTACATCAAATAGGCATCTGAATTAGGTATGGAGAAATTACGAGAAATAAAGACGACACTTGATAATATTTCAAGTAATGAAGGATTATGGACTATGTTAAGTGGCGATTGACTGTGTGATTTCTTCACATGCCAATGAATTTGAAGTAATGAAATTTATGATTAAACTTACTTTAAACAATAGTTTAATACGAGACCCTTTCGGTATTGTATTTTGCTGGTTTATTGAATGGTTGACTTTTTTTTAGGGAAGAGATTTCAGGATCTTAAACCAAGTGGAATGAATTCATGATTAACTAGATTCACAATTCATTCAACGAATTAACCCTTCCAGGCTTGGGCTCTTTTGGGTAGTGCTTTTAGTAGTTAAATCAAGAAAGAAAATATATATATATGTGTTTAGAGTTTTATAGAGGAAAGATGTAAGCCATATTTTTAACTACTGCAAAAATAATATCTTTTGTCTACCTGTTACTGTTGCCTCTTTAGTTTCAACTCTCTTTGTATTGTGTATGTGCTGAGCATGAAGTGGAAATTTTTGTATTGTGCGGTCCACAATAGGTATATGGAAAGACTCATCTCCAAAGGGATGAAGAGTTGTCAGCCTGCTACACCAATACACACATTACAATGGTGAGGGCCTCACACTTCAATGGAAGAGGACACAACAAGAATGAGTGCAGTATTGAGCTTACCTATGTGATCAATTTATAGGGTGTGTATGCTTGGCTAGCAAGTTAAGATTTGGTATGGGTTCAATA
>NMUG010006098.1:0-12770 GCA_002855965.1 Monotropa hypopitys | reverse complement strand
CGTTAGAGAAGACCAAAACCTTAGACGAGCAACCCATATAAAACCTAGGGTTTTGGAGAGAGAGAACAACTTACCGAACTATACACATCACCGCGGAGAGGAGAGCGCGGGGAACACCGTTAAAACTTCGTGTTCCTTCCGATTCCTTGTGGATGGAGAGATATGGAAGAGAGAAGTGAGAGAGGGTGGAGAGGGAGAGAATAGGGAGGCTAGGGTTAGGATAAATGGGGAAGAAGATGCCCAAAAATCGTGCAAAATGAATATATAGGACCCCCACCTGAGTTTATCGAAATGCCCTTCATTAACACAATTCGCGCACAAAACTGACTCATGGCGACCGGTCGACAGCAATACGGTCGACCGGTCGAGGCCAAATAAAATGCCCTTTGACCAAGCTCGACCGGTCGACGACGGTAAGGTGTACCGGTCGACACGACCAAATTTCCACTATTTTTGAATGATGGAATTTCCGAGAGTATTTTGGTCATAACGTTTTCGTCCAGACTCCGATTGAGACAATTCAAGTTGAATTGGATTTCTAATCAGATTATCTACGACTTTCATGCGTAAATAATTCTGATTTGTAGAACGGATCAGGTCGATGGATTTTAAACGCGATTTAGGACTTATCTGAACACCCAACCATCGACGAACTTCATGTCGGGGACTTCCATCTCACTCGTACTTACTCAACGACACATGATTTTCGATTTATTGGATATATATAAATGAATGGAAATTAGTTAAAATTTCCGGAGTGTGACAGTAGTGGTTATTGTAAAAGGTCCAACTTGGTGTTATTGTACCATAACCCCTTTGGTTGTATGAATGATTTTGATTGTGATAGGGTTGGTAACCTTGGCCTTGGAATTGTTGATTGGGGTGGAAACCTTGATTGCTGTTTTGCATGTTCGTGTCTTGCCCTACATAATTATCTCCCTTCCAACTGAGGTTAGGATGATTCCTATTGTTTGGATTATAGGTATTGGAAGGACGATAATTATTGTAGGGTCTTGGTTGAGGAGGAGGTGGTGGTTGCTGCATTACCGCATTGACATTGGTTTGTTCATGAAACATCTCTTTATAAATCGGGATAGTGGGACACTCATCAGTCCTATGTCCTATTGTATCACACAGATTACAAGTTCTCTCGGTAATAGCAACAACATGCATCTCATTCACTTTCTATTTTTCTATACATTCTAGTTTCATGGTCAATGGGATAATTTTGCATGCAACTCCTCCGTTTCTCCTAAAAAAACTTGGCTACGAGAACGACAGTTGATGAACTTGTTCCTTTTGAACGATCATTGGGATCAGAAATATCCCAAGATTGAGAATTCTCAGATATCTGTTCAATAAAGTCCATAGCCTCATCAGGATCTTTATATAGGAATTACCCATTACATATCATTTGAATGAATTGACGTGATTTGAGAGAAACACCCTCGTAAAAAGTCTTGACAAGTTGGTATGTAGTGAAATCATGATGAGGAACTTTGTTCAACAACTCTTTGTAACGTTCCCAAGCTTGGCTAAAAGTTTCTCCCGGTTACTCTGAAAATGATTGAATTTGTTTCTTGAAAGCAATTGTCTTACGTTCCGGGAAGAACTTTCTGCAAAACTCATGTTGCAATTGAGCCCAAGAAAAGATGAAGTGAGGTCACAACGAATTAAGCCACTACTTAGCCTTGTCTTTCAACTAAAATGGAAACAGTTTAATAAATGACACATCCTCTTCGGTATAAGAATCTAACATAGTTCTCACAACATCCTAAAATTCTTTACTATGCACATATGGACTCTCATGCTCCATACCATGATATTAAGGAAGTAGTGGTAGCAAGTTAGGCCTAACCGTAAATAAATTTGCATTCGGAGGTAACACTATACATGATTGAGATACCGTACGAGTAGGATTCATATGCTCATACAGATTGTACCTTCGATTATCATCATCATAATTGTGGTGACTGTGGACATCTTTGTTTCGTTGACCATGTCTAGAATTATTTGGTAAATGATTTCTATGATTTCCATTTCCATTATTGTTATCCCTATAGTTGGGATTGTTGTAGTCATTCAGAGGAAACCTATTCCTAGGATTCACCAGATGATTCACAGGTTCACCATTAAAATTGTTCAAGTTATGAACATCATTTATGTCATCCCCATCATTCTGTGCCTACGCAAAGTTATCAATGTTATCTGTCGGATAGTTATTGATATGGGTGTGGGGTGAGTGAACACTATGCTCATCATATTTATTCATGTTATTCCTCTCGACACTTCTTCCATGTTGGTTATTCATTCGTTGTAGCCTTTGGTTATTAACCCGAGCCCACATAATCGAAAAATCAACATTGAAGGAAATGAACTAGAAAAACTCCAACTCAAACAAGAAAATTGCAAGAGACTAATAATAATACCTGTTGAACCTTCAATCTCCTTGCATTGATCGTTGGATTGCTGAGAACTCTTTTCGGTATTTTTTTTTAAATATGTAAGAAAAATACTACTATGTTTCACAAGACTCACGGTAGTCCCCGGCAACGGTGCCAAAAATGCTTGTCGCAAATAACGCTTCTTTCCAAGCGTATGAATTAGGTTGTCGCAAGTAGCATAATAACCGGTAAGACCGAGTCGAATCCTAAGGGACCATTTAGAATTTGTGAAACTTTTATTAGGAAATTAATTCAAAAACCATGAAAATTGATTTGAAGTTTATGAATAAAACTAAATTCAAGACTAGAATGAAATTGAGTTCATTAATGAAAATGGATTAATGAAGAGTTGAAAACTAAGAGTTGGCAAATAATGAAGGTTAAACTAACTTAATAAATTAAAATGCACGATGTAAATAAAGAGATTCAATTAAGCAAAATGAAAGTAAATCTGTAATTAATTGACAAAGACAAAAACAAACTCCATTGACAGATTTGAAATACGGAAGAACAATTGAAATTGCAATAAGAAAACTGAAGGAGAAATCGCAATACAGAAATACCAAAGTTATACAAAAAACTGAATGAAAATCACAGTAAAATAAATACCATGTTCTTAACAACCTACGAATTAACGAATAAAACTGAGTACGACTACTAGCTTCTCCTCGCAAGCATCTCCTGAGTGGGTTGCAGAAGTCTCACTGAAGATGATGAGAAGAGAAGAGAAACCCTAAGAATTTCGGCTATTTTTTTAAAAAAATAATTCGGGGATGGGCCGGGGATCCCCGTTTCCCGAACGGGCTGGGGCCAGAGACTAAAAATGCAGAAGTAGGGACGGGGATGGCCAAATCCGGCCCTGGCCCGACCCATTGCCATCCCTACCTTAATTGATATGATTGCAAGCTCAAAACTTTAAAATAATTATATAAATAAGGATTCCTCAAAGGATACCCAAACCCTAATTCGATCGTAAATCTTCATTATAAATTAAAGAGATTCATAAGTCTAAGAAGGGTTTAAAACAATCGTACCACCAAATATGAATAGAAGACCGACCTTAATTTGAGAAATTGCCTCATCGAGAGGATTGGTGGAAAATTCGGGTAGTGATGGAAAATTAGGCTGGAAAAGTGGTCTCGGATACTAAATCCCAATGCGACACCTGCATGCCTTAAACACACATTGTAAGCACAGTCTATAATTCATGCACGACCGCGACCATATGCCAAGTTCAACACTTACTCCATTTTCCCAATTTTCACCCATTCCATTCATAAGAAGTTCTAGCACTTAGAAAAATTCTGACTAACATTACCTTCACCCATTGCAACAAACTCTTAGCTAGAAATTCAAAATCAACTCTCCTTAAACCATTTCCCAGCCTAATTCCCATTGGTAGAGGGAAATGAGTTGTAAAAGATATGGGTACACCGATAGAGATAAAAAATACTACCAAACATGATGAGGTAAGAACTAATACGCCTACTTATTTTAGATGCAATGAAAAAGGCATATTAAGAGAGATTGCATGAAAAATAATTATTCATGTAGTAATCAATCTCGTGATAATGTTAAACAATTGTCTAGATGTTACACATGTGATGTTTTAGGTCACATCTCTTCTGAATGTAAAAAAATGCATAAGAATTTTAATAATACTCACATTCTATACATGCATTCTACAATAAATTCATATAAATGTGTGCCAACTTTTTTTTTTTTGAAAAACCAAATAAATATTTATTTATAACTCAGGAAATATAATACAAATCCGAATATACAACATTACATCACAATTCCCATCTAATTCCCATCTAATCTACCACACTAAATCACCTCGAGACAGAATTAAATTCACCCCAACCCATTACCCCTATATCCCATCACCACAGCTGGCCTCCACCATATTCAATGGATCATCACATCTCCCAATCACCATGACTCCCTTTCAGAACTTCCAAACTCATAATTGATCATCCGCACCCCTCTCCCCCAACAGTAGACAAAGCCAGGTGAGAATTGATAAAACTTGGCCATATTTATCCTAATTGTTACAAGTTGCATAGTCACCCCTCTACATAGGTTCAATTGCATCATTTTAATAATAAAAGGAGTAACTTTAATAGGCCAAGTAACAGTGTGAATGCTTTTAATAAAACCAATATGAACCCTAACAATGCTTCTAACCCGGTTGCTAAAATTGACAAAGTCAAAACTCGTAAAATATGGGTTATGCTTTATTATTCTGACTCCCCCGATGAGTGCAAATCAATCGAGACCATAACCTAGATTGTTTTTCATTGAATATTTATTCTCCTAGTACTTATGGGTTGTATATTGTATTTATTATTTCCTGTCTTTCTATTTTGTTTTTTTTATTGAAAAATTATAAATTTTAAAAAAATTAAAATTTTGGTTTTGGGGAATCATTAACTTAGGGGGAGTATGGGATAGCTTGTAATTTTCTTACATGTACTCTCGAGGTTCGATATTTATGATTAAATTGTGTGTCATTGGTTTATTTTTGGATTTGCATGCTCTTTACTATATTGAAATTATTTTCTTGATACTTATTCATGAGTATATCATGCTTCTTGAAAACTATGATTTACACGTCCATGTCTGAGTTAATTTCGATTAGTATATCATGGATCTTGGTCCCCATGTTATTTTGTTTCCGATTTATTCAAACTCCTCAGTTGCTTTCAATTTTTAAAAATCTATCAGTGATAAAATGATGAAAATTATTAAAGAGGGAATTTGTTGAAAATTGTTGTCGTGATTTGTCATTCTTTTGGTCCTTATCCATGCATTCAACGAGTAACCACAAATTTCGGGTGAGGTACTCTCCCTCTGATTGTTCGCATAAGATGGATAGACCCTATGAACGCATTAGTATTAGACCTGTTGCTTAGTAACCGAGTAATGTCAGTCTAATTCAACATGACCATTCACATCAAATGACGATGATGGGTAAAAGAGAATACATTGATCCATTGGACTACGCCTAATAATCGGACATTCGACCTAATTGAATCTAGTTTGTTTGCATAAAACGGTTTTAGGGTAAAAATTAAAGTGGATATAACATAAAAATCATTTATATTTGTTGATGGTGGTTGGTTGAATGAGCATTATTGATGAATATATTTTCAGAATTGGTTGTCAATTTGAGGGGGAGTGTGGGTCAGTGCCGAGTTTCGTAGAAATTAATCATCCATGATTAATTATCTTGTATTGTCTTATGTGTCACACACACACTTTGTCATAGATTATTGGCACAAGCTTTATTTCCAAATAAAAATCTATGATATGTTTTCATAATGACTAAAACGAATGTCTTTTTGAAAATAATTCATCTTTATGGATTCTTTGTCATGAGATCTAGTTTCTCGTTAGTACATTATTGGATATTGCTGTTGTTTTGTGCAATCACTTCATTAGCCATACTTTATGAATTTCTTTATGACCATGCATGTTAATTGCATCATATTTCATGTTAAGGGAGAGAATTTAATTGTATATCATTTTTCATCATTGCATGATCAAGAGGGATATTTAATTGTTTTTTTGTTGCAATCTTTATCAGTTTTTATTATTTTACTTTATACTATTTATTTGTGCTTATTTACACATATTCAACGCATTTTGTCATTTTATGACAAAAGGGAGAGAGTAATTAATCGTGTCTAATTTTTTAGATTTTGAAGTTGTGTCTTGCAAAAAATATCATCCATCGAGTGATTTGATATTAGGCTAGGTTTTTCGATGTTGATATTTTGTCATGAAAATATCAAAAGGGAAGATTGCAATGTCTAAAATTTGTGATCTTGGGTATTGATAATTTCTTGATTGACAAAATATATTTATTGATTTAATGTAATCTTTATTTCTTAGAAGAGTTTGTTTAGGAAATAAAAAGATGTCAACGTTTTACGTATTTTTAGATGATAATTTGTGAGGATCTTTTTAGAATCTATTTACAGTTTTGAAAATCAATTATTTGGAAAGTTTGTTTGCCATATCAAAGTATAAAAAATAATATTATGAGAATCAAAATCAGAATCAGATCACAATAGCAAAGGTTTTTGGATAAGGCAAAATATTTTTGCTCGAGCGAAGTGTCGAGCAAAATTCGTTTGGGAGAGACAAACAGCATGTGAGGTTTCTAAAGACGAGCGAACACAAATTTGCTCAAGCAACTTTTAACTTTCTCCAGCAACTTTGGTACTTTTAGTATATAAACAATGTAATTGCTAGGGTTTAGATAGAGGTTTTTTGCTGCGGGTTTTTGAGAGAAATACACTGAATATTACAACACTTGTTTTTGGAGTATTAGAACTTTGAATTTTGAACGTTATCATGATTTAAGTGATCCGGGAGGTTCAAAGTATTCTTGAATGGAATTCAAAATGTTTCTTTTAATCTTTGATTTACTGAAAGTACATGTGGTAGATTCCGTGGGTTGATTAGAGGACACACTGATTCGTGGCATGCGATAAATTATTCATTAAAAATAATGCACGAGCGAGTCAGTATAGAGTCTTTAGGTTAATCGAGAGCAATTCAAGGTATGAGTTATGTGTTCATCGAGTATAATTTGATTTTTTTCAGTAATTTTTATTTATTTAGTGATTCTCCACATATATCGCATTGTTTATTATTTGATTTGTGATTGCATTTATTTTTTTGTACTTATTTCTATAACTTAATTAATAAATATTTTGAATACTAATTAGCGAATATCCGCAATTATTAATACTAAAGGTTGGGCACATGCAATGTCTGTGCAAATTAAAATTAAAAACTCAAGATGGAAAAATGTATAAGCAAATTGAAAAATGTATATATTTTATTTTTTTATTTTATTTAATATTTGAAAATTTAGGGAAAATAAGAAGTTGAAATTAGAGGTTAGAGAGAAAATTGGATGATATGAAAGTTTAAAAACATAAATGGTATTTAATTTGGGAGAATGTATAATTGGAAGACGAATGTACACACTTTCAAATAATGCTTTCTTTTATATATATTATTATTATAGATTTTCTCAGCACACACTCAAAACACTGCCTTTTGAAAACCCTCTGACTCGCCGGGAAAGAGTAGAGGTGTGAGGAACAAAATGGAAGTTGGCGGAGGCGGCTACGGCGTAGTCGTTGAACTTCCGCTCGTGGAATCAGTGGCGGAAACTCTCGACCTGGAAAAGGCTGTGTGCAGCCACGGTCTGTTCATGATGAACCCCAATTACTGGGACCCTCTCTCCAAAACCCTCCAACGCCCACTTCGCCTCAATTCCGATGAGGAATCTGGTAATGGCGGCGCCTCTACTTCGCTTATCGTCCGAATTTCTCAACCACCTGGCTCTCCTCACTCTCTCCGTCTCCGTGTATTTGACGTTGATTCTCTCTCTCCTCAACAGGAACAAAAGTTGGTGGTATCCCTCTCTCTCTCTCTATATATACTAGTGGCAGGTGAATCTGTAAATTCGTTGTCTGTGCAAAATAATAAATGTAACAAAGTAAACATATGCACTAAATTGTTAATTGACGGATTATATATGTATCGTAATATTAATATTGTCGCGGCGGCCGTAGACCCAAGTACATGTGAATCAAACTAAGTAGTTGAATCAGTTGGGCTCTAATAATACACATCTATCGAGAACACAAAATGTCAATTTTTAAACCTGTTTACATAGTCAAGTAATATCGTTATCATATATATCTTTATATCTTTATGAATAGATTTGTAAATACACAATTAAATTATAAAATTTTTCAATTTTATACTTAGTGAATGGACGTCTTACCTTAGTTTGCGTTACATTATCATTTATCACAGCATCACCATATTTATCCTTAAACCAATGCGATAGTAGCATTATTTTTCTGGGACGCGAATCTAGTATAGCACTTGGTCAGATTAAATTAAAAATTTAAATAATTCAATCACATCAGATTAGTAAAGAATTTGTATACCAAAAGTAGAGAGGAATATGTAATTACACGATGTATAATGAAAATCATAAATGTAATGAAAGTGAATGTGTAACATGTTGCTAAGATATAAATTTCAACTATAGACATGTTTACTAAGATGACAATAAGACTTTTTTGAATACAACATTTTTGGTGTACACTCTTTTTTGCCTTTGCCTTTTTCCTTTTTTATCAAGACCCTTTTGTGATGTTCCTCTTGACAATCCCACATATAATTGGCCATGACTGAACACATCTTCTGGAAGATAGATTCCCACGTGGGGGATGGTCTGTCTTCGAGACTTGTTGATTGTTAATGCAAAACTTAGACATACAGGAAACTGATGTATCATTTGGAAGGGTAGTTGCATGTTCTCAGGAGTTCTCAATGGAATCCTATGGAGGAAAGTTCTGGTGCCTTTGAAAGTGCCCGTTAATATTTTTGCATCTATGAAATTATCATTCAAACCACGACATAATAGCCTCATGCCATTGCATAGTCCGTTTATTGAATCAAGGTTTCTTAGAAGCATAATAGGTGCACCATTTTCAACCTCAATTTATGGGGTGACAATACTCTTGGCGCAATTGAATTCAGAAACTCCTGCTCATAGTTGTCGATATCGTATGATACGTGATACATATCGCCCGATTCGGTTCGATTCTTCTGTAAATCGATACGAACCGTAGCACCGAATCATAAAGTAGCTTGAGTCGTACACTGAATCGCCGATTCACTGCCGAATCGTTCGAATCAAATGAATCGCACGATTCATTTGCGATACGCGATATATGTTGCATGTAATTCGTATCTTTGTATTCTCATGTACTGTTATTTCAACCTTCTTAATCTAATCACGATTAAAATTTTTAGCTATGCTAAAAACCTTTTTATTATTTGTTACAGATTCGCCTCAATGATCAATCGCTACTCTTTCGGGGTGGATGTTTGCTGCAACAATACGTGATTGATAACTACGTCAAAATTGAGTCACACAAGCTAAAGTGGTTACGAAGTCATCAGAATGAAATTCGTTCACAATTGTACGACAAACTTCAAGATTCTGTAGAGTTGGGTATCGATTATGGAGGTAACAAGTTTTAATTATGTAAGATAATTTTAGGTGGTACTAAATTCAAATACTAATACATACATATTGAAAATAAAAATATAGGTGATGTTGGATGATAGACTATATTACCACCGTCATTCGTTGGGAGTCCTCGTGACATTTATCAACAATATCAAGATGCGATGGCTTTGGTTCAAAAGTTTGCAAAACCTAACCTTTTTCTCACGATGACATGCAATGGTAATTTGCCAGAAATTCGTAATGAGTTATTGCCTGGATAGTCCCCAAGTGACCGTCCCGATTTAATTGCAAGAGTATTTAGATCAAAATTTGAGGAATTCAAGAAAGACATTCTCACCAAACATGCTTTGGGTAAGGTTTTTGCATACGTCTATGTTATCGAGAACCAAAGGCTATGAAGCACGGGTACTCCGAAAATAGAGGCATATGCATACCGGGTACGGTACGGGTACAACACCGGTATGGCAAAATACGTACTGGGTACTCCGTAAACGTACTGAGTATGTCTGAGTGGTTTGGGTACGGAGTGGGTACAGGAATGGGTACGGGGATGTGTTAATTTGTAATTAAAAAAATTGAGACAAAATAGAATTAATTTGGAATTAAAAACAGACACACAAAATGCAATCAAGAATACGTAACCCTGCTAGTGTATCGCGAACACTCTCCCTCTCTCTCTTGCGGCGATTCCCCCCGATCTCTCTCTCTCTCTCTCTCTCTCGCATCGCATGTCTGTAACGCCACTGGCTCGCCTCTACTCTCTCTCGCGCCCGACACCCTACTGTGCTCACCTATCTTCTCGCTCGCCACTGCTCGCCTCCCCTCTTTCTCGCTCGCCACTGCTCGCCTCTCCTCTCTCTCGCCACTGTGAAGGTATAGTGTGTATAATATGTTTTGTATATGTGTTTGTATATGTTTGTATGTGTTTGTGTATGTTCTATTAGCAAGTTGAATGACTTAATGTTCATCGACATTTGTATGAGACGATTTTATGGTACAATTTTCCGTGGATAGCATTCTTCAATTGAAATGTGCAGAGAGCCTGCTTATATGATTCAAGTTACATTTGCACGTTTCTCTCTTTTTTGTTTTTTGCATATTTTAATGTCACTATTTTTTAACAAAATGAAAGAGATGTCACTGTTTGAATTATCTCCTTTAATGACACAGTATGAGTTCGTCAAGTAGTATGAGTTCAAGTGCAAGTGCGAGTTCTTTTTCTTCTTCATTAGATGAAGATGAAACAGCTCCGTTGTGGAATTATGTAACCAAAATATATAAAAGAGGGGACAGAGGATACGCAAACACCAAATTCAAGTGCAACTTATGTAACATTGAATTTCAAGGGTCATATTTTAGAGTTCGAGCTCATTTGTTGCTAACTAAGAATCAAGGAATTAGAGTGTGTTCTTTTGTGAAGTCCAAGCCTGATATTTTTGCAGAAGTAAGAAGAATAGATCAAGAACCTGAAAATCGAAAAAAAATTGGCTAAGCCTAAAAATGTTCCTCTACCTCCTACTTTTTCCCAAATTAGTTTTGGACGATTGAGATTAGATGGATATGTTCTAAGAAAAAGAAAGGCAGTAGACGATTGCCCCATAGAGAAGGCGATGATTTAGGAGCACGTGAACATTTACATTCTTTGGTTGCTCGTATGTTCTATTCTGTTGGTTTGCCTTTCCATTTGGCTAGGAATCCATATTTTGTTGGTGCATTTCAATTTACTTGTGAGAATAATATTCCTGGCTATGTCCCTCCCGGTTATAACTTGTTGCGAACTAAACTTCTCCAAAAAGGGCAAACATTAAAAGGTTGTTAGAGCCTACTAAAAAATCATGGAATGAGAAGGGTTTAAGTATTGTCCCCGATGGATGGTCTGATGCACAAAGGAAGCCTCTCATTAATTTTATGGCAACGGTGGATGGAGGAGCTATATTCATGAGAGCTGTTAATTGTGAGGGAGAGCTAAAGGATAAGTACTTCATTGCCAAGTTAATTGGTGAAACGATTGATGAAGTTGGACATGATAATGTGGTTCAAGTGATTACTGATAATGCTCCTGTTTGTAGTGTTGCTGGATCAATAATTGAAAGTACATACCCAATGATAGTTTGGACACCATGTGTAGTGCACACACTTAATCTTGATCTTAAAAATATGTGCTGTGAAGGATAGTGGGGTTCTGCATATGCATTTGTTGCCATTGGATTACTCTTGTGATCCAAGATGTGAATGATATAAAGAATTTTATCATGGACCATTCTATGAGATTGACCATCTTCGATGAATTTGTGCCCTTGAAGTTGCTTTCAGTTGCAGAAACACGCTTTGCATCTTCCATTATTATGTTGAAAAGGTTTAAGCTAATATATCATGGCCTCCGATCAATGGTGATAAGTGACAAATGGTCTTCTTACAAGGAAGATAATATGGATACTGCATCATCTGTGAGGGAAAAGTTGTTGAGTGATACTTGGTGGGACAAAATAGATTACATACTCGTTTTCACATTGCCAATTTATGATATGCTTCGAGCTTGTGACACCGACAAGCCTTGTTTACACTTGGTTTATGAATTGTGGAATTTAATGATTGAGAAGGTACGAAAAGTCATCTATAGGCGTGAAGGCAAGCAACCGAATGAAGAGTGTAAGTTATTTTTTGTTGTTTTGGTTATCGGGGTCGCTTGACCTATCGGGCTATGTACGTCTTGTTTTTTATTTTTGGTCAATAAGTGTTGAAGACTTGAAGACCGAAGATTAATTTGAAGATCAAGCAGCTAAAGTGTCAAAGAAAGCTCCCGGATCAAGCACATCAGTTTACATGCAAGCCGCACCCTCTCACGCAGGTATAACACGTAGGCACATCACGACCACTACATGTGTGTGATTTTATTGGTGCATATTTACCTTTTAGTTTTGCATGTTTATTTTTGGGACGAGTTGTGTTTTTTGGTCGCGTCTTTGTTTTTGTTGGTTCGCGTTTTGTTTGCGCGTGATCTGGACGGCCTTGGACGCATTTTTGGACAAGCCATTCAGTAGCTGCGGCGTTCACAGCGCCGTGGCTCTATCGGGGCGCTTTTTAGGTCCGGCGCCGCGCCGTGGCGCTTCGGGCGCGCATCTAGAGAGTTTTAGGCTCTCGGAAGAGCGCCTCGGCGCTTCGGCCGCGCATTCTTGAGTTTTTAGCCATTTCGGTCGATCGGGGCGCTCCCTGCGTCGAGGCGCGGCGACGCGCCAGCACGCGCGCTG
>NMUG010006097.1:0-12770 GCA_002855965.1 Monotropa hypopitys | reverse complement strand
TAATAATAAATGCTGCTAGCCAATCCACAATGCCAATGATTGGGCCTTTTTAGCCCGACGCCGATATACATGTCCATATCAGCCTGTGCCAATGGTGTCCGCACCAAACTGCTTATATATGAGGAACTCGAGGATAAGTTATAAACTGGCTGACAATACTAACTACATAGGAGATATCAGGTCAAGTAATAATGAGATAAATAAGTTTACCCACAAGTTTCTGATACATCTCAGGATTATCAACCAACTTACCATCTTCAGGCAAGAGTTTAAGATTAGTCTCCATGGGAGTAGCTACAGGTTTAGAACCCAAATAACATGTATCCTTCAAGAGATCGAGAGTGTATTTTCTTTGTGATAATTTGATGCCCCGCTTTGGAACGAGCAACCTCGATGCCAAGAAAATAACGAAGCTTGCCAAGATCCTTAGTGAGAAAATTAGAACAAAGATGACGAATCAACACTTGAATCCTAATTCTGTCACTCCCAGTGATGATAATATCATCCACATAAACCACGAGAATCACAATACCACGAGTTTTGTTTAAAGAATACAGAGTGACCAGACTTTGAGTCATACCATGAGACACGATGATACTACTCAACTTACCGAACCAAGCCCTTTGAGATTGTTTGAGTCCATATAATGATTTGCGAAGATGACACACAGACTCCCCCTTGGACTCAAAATTGAGTGGTTGGGCCATATACACAGTCTTATAGAGGATGTCATGAAGGAATGCATTCTTGACATCAAGTTGATAAAGAGGCCAATCAAGGTTGGCTGCAAGAGATAATAATTCGAACAAAATTGAGTTTGACAACGGGAGAAAAAGTCTTGGTGTTATCGAGTCCATAGGTTTGGGTGAAACCTTTGGCCACAAGACAAGATTTCAATTGATTAACCGTACTATTAGGGTTGTGTTTGACGTTATATATCCAATGACAACCAACAATATGGGCTCCAGACGGCTTGGGGACAAGATCCCAGGTATAATTCAATGATAAAGCGCGCATCTCTTCTTCCATAGTAGAACACCATCCAAGATGAGAAAGGGCCTTCTGATAAGACTTAGGAATAACAGGAGACGGAGACACAAAAAATGCGAAAAGAGGTAGATAAATGACCACAAGACACAAATTATGAGATAGGATGAGAATTACAGGAACGAATACCTTTGCGTTGAGCAATAGGATGATCGAGATCAGAATTCACAGATGTTGGATGAGATGATGGAGGTATAGAAGGTGGAGTTGTAGAGACCATATGTAGAGTAATAGCGGAAGAACGACAAACATAGACCTGCGTAATCGGTGGCCGGGTGAGAAGCTTAGGAAGACAAGGAGACTGATCAAGATTCGTCAACACGGGTGGTTGTACCTGTCCACTTTCAAAGGAATAACATGGGACTGTCTCAAAAAATGTCACATCGGCACTCAGAAAGTGCTTTCGTAACAAGGGACTATAACAATTGTATTTTTTTTGTCTGAGAGTAATCAAGAAAGATGCATTTGTAAGAACGAGGAACGAGCTTATCACGACTTGGAGATAAATTATGAACAAATGAAACACATCCAAAAAAATTTGGGAGAAGAATATAAATGTCCTTATCAAGAAACATGACATGATAAGGAATTTTTCCATCCAAAACCTAAGAAGGTGTTCTATTTATGAGATAATTAGCTGTAAAAATAACATATCCTCAAAATGGTTTTGGAACGTGAATGTGAAGCATGAGAGCACGAGTAACAACTAAAATTGACCTATTTTCACATTTCGCAACCCTTTTTTGTTGAGGGATGGTGATACAAGTGGTTTGATGAATAATACCACGAGTTTCATTAAAATGCGTAAATTGATGAGAAAGATATTCTTGTGCATTATCAGTTCTCAAAATATGTAATTTGGCATTGAACTGATTAACGATCTCACTATAAAATTTTAAAAAGACAGATATTTGGGACCGATCTTTGAGAAGATATACTCAAATTAAACGAGAAAAATCATCAATAAATGTAACAAAATAGCGAGCACCACATAGGTCTGTAGTGCGCGAAGGTCTCCAAATATCTGAATGAACTAAAGCAAAAGGTTGTGAAGATGCTGACTCAGGACATAAAGGAAAGAAAACTCTGTAGTGTTTGCTAGGTCTACAGGTATCACAATTAAAAGGAGAAAACTAGGTAAATTTGGGAACTAGCTTGCGAAGATTGACAAAAGACGGGTGCCCAAGATGACAATGCCACTGATAAGGTGTGATAGTAGAATGTAGAGCAGATGACCTCAAAGAGGTGGTCGGTTGATGTTGCTGCTCCTCTTGAAGGTAATACAAATTGTTCTTCTCATATCCCAAACCAATTATCCTTTGCGTCTTTAGATAATGAAATTCACAATGAGAAGGATAGAAACGTATATAACACTGGTGAGTATGAGAGAGTTTATAAACGGAAATAAGATTAAAAGAGAATTGTGGCAAATATAAGACAAATGAAAAACAAGACCAAATGAGAAATATGTACTAATGCCATGAACAAGAATTTTAGAGCCATCATCAATTGTAACATAAGAATGAATAGAAGGGGTAATGACATTAGTCAAAAGAGACAAGTCACCTGTCATATGATCGGATGCACAAGAATCGAGAATCCAAAGAGTACTTTGAGTACGAGAAGATGAGTGAAGACAAGTGATACCTGAAGCGACATGAAGATGAAGATGCATTAGCCATTTGAACCATAGAATCACACTCAACCTTGGATATAGTAATGTGAGCAGGCACAATAGCAGCTGGCTTCCCCTTAAGAGTACCTTGATTAGCCCAAGTTGGCTTGCCATGAAGCTTCCAACAAAACTCAACATCGTATTTGGTTGCAACACAATGAATACACTTCTTGGTGCCACGACTGCAGCCTTCCCATCAAAAGAATGAACCACTACTAAATCTAACATTACGCTTGTCCTTTGCCATTGTGCTGACTAATGGAGAGGAAAATAACCACCATTAACAAATAACATATCAACCTATTTTTCTTTACCGATAATATCTGTGTTGGGTGTGCATTCAGGCGAGAGAGAACTAGTCGAGCGTGCTAGGTGTGCGAGACGTGAGAAAGAGATCCATAGGGCTGGGTTTCTGAGAGAGCAACAGTCGAGGTGAAAGAGAGGGAGAACCAGTCGAGAGAGAACTAGTCGTCGGACATTGACAGTGCTCTGACAGGAACGATCCAGTGAAACACAGATTTGAACTCGAGTCGCGTCTGGCAAGAGATAGATTTGACGATGACGAAGTAGTGTTTCCAACACTGATCACCGTGTGTGTGAGATAGAGAGAGATAGATAGATAGATAGATAGATAGAGATAGAGATAGATAGATAGATAGATAGAGAGAGAGAGAGAGAGAGAGAGAGAGAGATAGAGAGAGATAGAGAGAGAGAGAGAGAGTTGACCACCAAGTGAGATCGCTGAATACAGAAAGAGATCGAGAGCAAAACAGGGGCTGTCGGTTGGTTGCCGTAGCAAAGCGAGGGCAACTGTAGGTGGGCTGAAGCAAAAGGTTGTCGTCTGTGATGGCCCCGGCTTCTGGGTTGCCTAAGCCCAATCCCGACTTCGTTGCCCTACTATTAAATGACAAAAAAGACAAGTAAAAAAATTAATTTTTTTTGCCCTGACCCCAGGGGTTGACCAAGCCTAGGGGCTTGTTGAGCTCACCCCAGGGCCGACTGTGGTTGCTGGAGGTCACACGGTTTTCGGTGCATTTGAAGATGACAATGTGCGATGATGACTTGTTGGAGTCTGAGCAGAGGCCACCGACATCCGGCGAGGGTCGTCGACGTCCGACAAGAGTTGAGCGGTGATGGCGACAGTGATGGCCAGAGAAGAGCCGACAAGGGTCGGCGAACACCAGTGGTGGTGACGACGGCGGTTGGAAGGTTTTAAAAAAATGTTGTACCCCACCATTGAGGGTCCAAACTACCGCCACCCCTGAAGCACGTGTGGGAGGCAAATCGCGAGATTACCCAGCAGTACATAGGTACATGACCTTGCCTGTACACTTAGTTGAGCACTAAAGCACCGCACTCGGAAAATCTCTAGTACTTTGTATCCAGCAGGATTCGAACCCGAGGCCCTAAGCAAGACTGAATTACCTAGTCACCGGGGGTGTGGTTGGAAGGTTTTAGATTTGGGGTTTTGTGGTTGCTGGCGAGTCTTTATTAGGGCAAAAGAGCGGGAAAAAGTCATGTTCCTGGAATCCGCTCTAATACCTTGTCGAAAGATTTGAACAATCTGTTTATTCTTCTCACAAGGAGGAATTATTTATAGACCGGATACAAAGGAAAATAAAAAAAGCAAATAAAATCTAATTATTCTACTCCCTAATTTGGTTCAAATACAATCTTCTTAATTGATAACAATCTTCCTAATATACATGCTACCACCATATATATATATATACTACCATATATAATAATTGTTTCCAACAATTAGAATGGTTTCTACACAGTTGGACTCTTTTACTGAGGGACATTTCCTGCCATTTTCATTCTCAGGATTGGGCCTGCTTGTCTTCTTAGACATTGTTCATTCCTACTCAGCAGCAGATGAGATGGTCGGATTGACACTTTTTGATGGATCAAATGACTGCTTCTTTCATACTGGTAAATCTGTTTGTGCTGAAGATTTTTATTCGTTTCACCAAAGTAGTATATAAAACTAGTTACATGGTTAGATATTCTTGTCTCTTTCCTTATTTTAGTGTCAGCTTGCTTGGACAATGTGGTCTGTCTAACACCCACGTGGCATTGTTCGGAGGATTTTGGTTGCTACTTGTCCATGTTTCCTTTCTTGTTTGTTGAAGATATAGAACTTCATTTCTAGGATTTGGTGGGTGGGGATGCGATGTTTCTGCTTTGCTATTTATAATGCTTTGTAGCCATGATGAGAAAGCCAACTTACATGTTAATAAATGGTAAAAATTGTATGGTGGTAATTGGTGAGTTCTGCTTTTCATCTTGTGTTCCAGGTTTAGAAATTTATTCTACCATCCAACATGATATCCAACTTATTGCCTGCATATACTTTCTCGAATGTATGTTTCTCATGGTATTATATACTTGATTCAAATGCTTTATTATGGGGGTTTATAGGTGTTGTCGGGACTTAAGGTAACCTTATAAAAAACTTGAGTTTATTCATCCAAAATTTTTCTTGTCATTTCCTTCATCGAATTTATAAACCTGCCTATGGTGATGGAACCCACGAAGAGCTTTTGAAACCCACGAAGTGTGGTATTTACTATCTGTGATTTGTACTGTCCTAAGAACTACAAAGGTGGGCTTGCAATCTGTCCCTTTCCTGTTTATCTTTTTCTTATTGGTGGTCCCTTTTCTCTACTTTTTCTGGATCAATAGGTAAACGAGGTCATCACAAATTTTGGGGTACCAGAATGTTCAAATATGGAGACATTGACGTGCTGCATTTTCTTCTCTCTAATCTAAATTGGTAAGGTGAAACTCCAGATTTATTCATCACGGAAGTAATAAAGTTGCATATTGTTGCTTTTATTTTAGCTTGTTGTGCATGTCCTTGACTTTTAACTTCGATGGTTCATGATTGCATAAATCATCTTTTTATGGTCCATTATGCACATTCTTATGCAATGACCTTTGAACAGGTGGGTGGTGGAGTATCATATTGATGGTTTTCAGTTCCATTCACTCTCGTCAATGATGTATACACACAATGGTTTTGCTGCTTTTACTGGTGATATGGAAGAGTAAGGCATTTATGGCTTAACTACTTTGTCTACTAACAATTATTGTTGGGTATCTCAGGCTGCATGTATTCCCCCATTTGAATTCATTTTTCCATTCATGGGTGTTTCGCCTCATTGCATTTAACTTATCTTGTGTCATGACAAAAGGGTGTTTGATGCCTTGATAGACATTTTTGGGCCAATTTCCCAACAACTTGTGTTTCGAGACAATTGGTGCTCTGACAAATAAAACCGCTTTGACATAGCATGCCACACTGGGTAGTTGAAATTGAACGTTATCTATCTGTTCTTGTGGTGGGCACTGGATACTCTTGGGAATTATTGGATAGATTTTGTTTTTGAAATTGCTACATCCGCTTTTATTGGTTTTCTGGTTGCAGGTACTGTAATCAATATGTGGACAGGGATGCTTTAGCATATCTTGTTTTGGCAAATGAGATATTGCATGATCTGCATCCTAGAATAATTACAATTGCTGAGGACGTAAGTAATTCTAATTGTGTGTTTTCATGTTGAAATAGTTGTAATTGTCGATTCTGAGTTACTAGCATAAGGTCCGGTCAGTAGATTTCTTCTTTGAGTATCAGTAGATTTCTTCTTTGAGTATCATGCATCTGATCGTAGTACATATTCCTGTGCCTCTAAAATCTCATATGTCAAATGTAAGCATGCCTGTGATTGTTTGGCACATTAATCTTCACATATATTTTTTGTAACGTGATTGAGGAAATCAATGCTGAACTTTGGAACATTACTTTATCCTTTCATGTATAAAGTTTTGCGCCATTTTTCCTCCCTCCATTCTATCCTTCAATATTGAGATGAATCTGATACTAACTTTTGCAAATTCTTCCTATCTCCAGTGCAGTGCTCTTATCGTATGAAGTTTTTGTATGGACATTGTTAAATTGTACATGTATTTATAATTAGTTTTATTATTTGTCCCTAATGTGTAACTAGTTTGGTAGTTAGAACCACATTGTAATTATTGTAACATGTGATGTATATATACTTTGTGATAATGAAAATTTTCCTATGAGGGTTTTTCCGCTGTCGCGCTTTCCGGTCTCCATTCTGGTCTTCGGTGTCGTTGTCATTTGACCTTGTTCACTTCGTTGAGACATTTTTGACCAGCCTTTGCTCCATCTTTGTTGTTTGCCGCCTTTATTCGTTTTTGCGTTTTGCCGCAGTGTTTTGTCGCGTTTTTTTCTTCTCTTTTCTCTGTCGCTCCATCTTCTCTTTTCTTCTCTTCGTCACTGCGTTTGTCGTTGTATTCCTTTTTTTCATCATATTTCGGTATTAGCCTGGAAGCCGACGTTGAGAGAATTATTCCAACGCAGTCAACCAAACCCTGCTATCATATTTTGGTATTTCATCGACATCTGAAGTCAAGATTCTGATTTAGGTATATTGAGATCATCATCAGGGTTTCGAAGAAGTCCCATAAACCAAGGTTCTGGTTTGGATTTCCAAATCCTGCTATTTTTTTGGGTCGAGGGACGTCATGCAGAGCAGATAAGGTGGAGCCCAAGTGGGTTGGCTTAAATCTCCCGACTCTTTCGTAGCTTGATCTCAGTCGCCAATTCCGACACAACCATCTGAACCTTCATCGGACGTCCGACAACTGTTTCACCAACACCTTGCCTAACCCAGCTTTGTCGGATACTCCTAGGCCATTTTTAGACTTCGACAAGCTCTTAGAAGAGGTCTTTATCAGTGCCAAAGATACCTAGCTGTATTTCGAACTCACATCAGTGTTACTGCATTTCTCAAGTTCGATTACCGCTTTATTGCTACGAGCTGTAGCTATTAACAGCTGGTTGTTCCCATTTGTGGTAGTGTCTGTGTTTTCTTAGTCTGTGATTATTTGACTGGTGGAGTTTGATTGCTCGTTGGTTATTGAAGTTTGGGGTCCCAATTGATTGAGATTTTTTATAATTGTCTGGTATTTGTTTAATGTCTTCTGTTGATATGGCGGGTAATCCCAAACATGTTCCAGTCGACGTCTTTTCTCAGGGGGTGATGCAAGCGATCAGACGTCTTCTGGTTCGAGCTGATTCTTCATCTACTATAGCTCCCACTTCATCGTATTTTTCCCATTCTGGTATACGGGAAAAGTGACTGGCAGTGGTAAAGCACATGGTGGCATATACTTTCTCAAGAATGCACCTTGTCCATCTCAGCCATCATTATCTCGTGGTCAAGCACTACAAGCAGATACGAGTTTGGCTATCTCATTATTACATCAATGGCACCGTAGATTGGGTCATCCTTTTTTTGGGATTTTAGAGAAACTTTTTCCCACTTTGACTAAGTATTGTCCTAAGAGTCAGTTTTTCTGTGAAGTATGCAAACTTGCTAAGCATAAATGCTCTTTTTATGCTTCTATTAATAAAAGATGTGATTCTCCCTTTATGGTTATTTATACTGATGTTTGGATTCCCTCACCCGTTACCTTTTTAACGGGTTATAGATGGTTTGTTACTTTTATTGATTGTCATTTTCTTGTCACTTGGGTGTATTTACTCAAGACAAAAAATGAGATGCTCTTGTTTCAAAAAATTTCATAAGATGATGTGCACTCAATTTGATACGAAAATTAAGGTTATACGTAGTGACAATGACACTGATTATATTGATCATTTTTTCGAGCATATCTTGATGAACATGTTATTCTTTTTTTGGACGACTTGTGTTGACACTCTACAACAAAATAGAGTTGTTGTGCGCAAAAATCGTCATTTGGTTGAGGTTGCTCGGTCTCTTATGTTTACCATGAAAGTTTCCAAGTATTTATGGGGATAAGATGTTTTAACTGCTGCATGTCTTATTAACCACATGCCTTCTAGTGTTTTTCAATTTAAAACTCCTATTGAGTGCTTGCCTAGTAGCTGTTGTGTTACATTCCATCCACAAAGAGTTTTTGGTTGTGTGTGTTTTGTTCATGCACCACACCCCTCTGGTGGAAAGCTTGGACATAAGGTGCATAAATATGTTTTTGTTGGGTATTCTTCTATCCAGAAGGGTTACAAGTGCTATGAACCCCGCTCTAGGAAGTTATTTTGTGTCAATGAATGTTACCTTTTGGGAAACAGAGTCTTTTTATTTTCCCTCTACTCTATCTCTTCAGGGGGAGACTATTAGTCATGAAGAGATGGGAGAGGTGTTCGCATCATAGGATTTAGAGTATTGGTCTTTGTTACCTCATCTTTTTCATAGTGAGGGGGAGCAGGAAAAATCTATGGTTGAGAAAGAACATGTATCTGTTGGTAGTGTGGAACATAAACAACAGGATTTTGATGGAAGAGTGAATGGGAGCATGCGTAGACAACCAAGGGAGTGACCTACTACCTTGGAAACATATCAAAGGAGAGACAAAGCTATGTGTGCAGCACCACCTCGTCAATCATCGGTTCTTACTCCCGTTTCAGATTCCTCGCCTTACTCATCTGGTAATGATTCCTCTCCCATTGAATCCTCAACTATTGAGTCTCCCTGTGTTGAATCCAAATTTCGTATTGCTCTTCGAAAGGATGTTAGATCGTGTACTCAACACCTTATCTCACACTTTGTTTCTTATGATCGTTTGTCACCTTCATACCATGTTTTTGTTTTTTCACTTTCTGCTATAATTGTTCCACAGAATTGGAAAGATGTATTTATAATACCTTAGTGGAAATGAGCTATGGTAGAAGAGATGACAACTTTGAAAAAGAATGGCACCTGAGAGCTAGTGTCGCTTCCGGAAGGGAAGAAACCTATTGGCTGTAAGTGGGTGTTTACTGTTAAGAGAAATGCGGATGATACAGTTGAGAGATACAAGATGAGACTGGTTGCCCGATGTTTTACCTAAACTTATGGTATTGACTATGATTAGACATTTGCACCAGTTGCGAAGATAAACTTTATACGTCTTTCTTGTGCTGCAAACCTAAATTTGCATCTTCAGCAGTTTGATGCGAAGAATGCTTTTCTTCATGGTGATCTAGAGGAAGAGGTGTATATGGATATTCCTCCAGGTTTTTGTACCTCTGCGAGTGATGGAAAGGTATGTAGATTGAAGAAGGCACTATATGGTTTGAAGCAGTCGCTTAGAGCCTGGTTTGACAGGTTTTGAAGGGCAATGTTGTGCTTTGGTACAAACAGAGTCATGCGGATCATACCATGTTTATCAAGAGAAGTGCTGGTAAGATTGATGTTCTTATTGTTTATGTTGATATAATAATGACAGACAATGATGTGAAAGAGATCCAGAACCTTAAGTCTCGTTTAGCCAGAGAATTCGAGATTAATGATTTGGGGATCAAAGAAGTACGTTCTTGGAATGGAAGTGGCGAGATTCATAACGGTATTTTTATCTCTCAACGAAAATATATTCTTGATCTTTTGGAAGAAACGAGAATGTTGGGTTGCAGACCTGTAGATTCCCCTATTGAGGTAAATCACCATCTCAGTAGAGATGTGGGCGAGCGTAGTACTGATAAGGTGAGATATCAACGGCTTGTGATTAGGTTGATTTACTTAGCTTACACTAGACCGAATGTTACTTATGTCCTCACACTTCCCATCTTGATGTTGTTTATCGCACCCTGAGATATCTCAAATCAGCTCCAGGAAAGGGAATTCTATTCTCCAATCATGGCCATTTGCGATTGGAGGCATTTAGTGATGCTGACTAGGTTGGGTTTGTGGATGATAGACGCTCTACTTCTGGCTATTGTACCTTTCTCGGAGGGAATATAATTACATGGTGAAGTAAGAAGCAGTCAGTGGTTGTTAGATCTAGTGCAGAGGCACAATATAGAGTCATGGCTCATGGTGTTTGCGAACTTCTATGGCTGCAAACCTTGTTGCGTGATTTGGATTTGATTGACAGTGGTCCTATGAAACTCTTTTGTGATAATAAGACTGTCATAAATATTGCTCATAATCCTGTCCAGCACGAATCATATAGAGATCGACAGACACTTCATCAAAGAGAGACTGAGCGAGAGTTCAATATGTATGCCTTTTGTGAGATCTGGAGAACAGTTGACTGATATATTCACAAAAGGATTTGGCAGCAAGAGTTTCCATCCTATTGCATTCATGTTGGGCTTGATCGATATTTTCGCAACAATTTGAGGGGGAGTGTTAGATTGTTAGATTGTACATGTATTTATAATTAGTTTCATTATTTGTCCCTAATGTGTAACTAGTTTGGTAGTTAGGACCATATTGTAATTATTGTAACATGTGATGTATATATACTCTGTGATAATGAAAATTTCCCTAAGAGGGTTTTTCTCAACATCCTTTCAATTGTTCACAGACATTTTCATATATTGTTTCAAATGACTTCATGAAAACTAACGTCATTTACAGTGATGTTACGTTAGCCTTTACCACAATATTAACCAGTAACTTAGTCTCACTGACCTTGATTGATTCAATTAAGTAAAATTTGTCATTACTATTAGCTTCCACTGTCCCTACTCTCAAATCAGTTGGGGACTCCGGATACGTGCATTTTCTTTCAAAATTTGGGTCCACACTACCAGTCGCCTGTTATGACTGGGGGAAGTCATGGTTACAATTTGTAGTTGCTGCCATGCAATTTTCTTCTTCGCCGTATTGTTCCCATTAAGAGCAAAATAGTGAAACTGTTTATCTGAATACGAGTTACTGAATAATACAGTATGGAGTATATGTATCCTGCTATAAGCTGTTTCTAGAGTCCATGCAAATGTTGATTTTTTTGTCGCACAGTCGTTTATGATCTTGTCTTGGATTATTTTTCAGGCAACACTTTACCCTGGGCTATCTGAGCCCACTTCTCAAGGAGGATTGGGCTTTGATTACTTTGTCAATCTTTCTGCATCTGAGATGTGGACATCGTTGCTGGAGAATGTTCCTGACCATGATTGGAACATGAATAAGGTTCGGTCTTCTAACCATCACAGCCCTTCTTTGTTATTAAAGGGAATTTAATTGCTTCCTCATAATGTGTTTGGGTTTGCTACATACTTGCTAGATTGTGAGCACGTTCATGGGAAACAGGCATAGTGCTGATAAAATGCTTTTGTATGCTGAAAATCACAACCAGGTATGTAATCACCTTCCCTTGCTTCATATGAAGAGCCGCAGATCATACATGACAATATCTGCATATAATTTTGTTCCTGTAGTTTGAAAAAATGTTCTTGTTGCTGCTTTTTTCCCCTTTGCCTCGCAGTCCATATCCGGGGGACGTTCATTTGCAGAAATATTGCTTGGTGACACCGTGGAGCATGCTTCTGACAGACAGGCATCAACACTTAGAGGGTGTTCACTGCATAAAGTATGCCACACCTGTAGTTCTTTCGTTCTCATTCAACTTAAAAGTTTATGCTCTTTTTTCCATTCTGATTTGGGCACCTCTGTGTTCTCATAAGCCTGTCATTGCATTTTAAATGGACCTACTCAGTACAAATATTCTGTGGTGCAGTGTGAATTTGTAGCTATTCAGGGACTCATGAAACAAATGATTTTGTTTTTCTGGGATTAGTGTTGTAGGGAGGAGTTCCTATTGTCAAAAAACTGGCCAGTGGCCATTTACATGGACCTTTGTTTTCTTTGTAGTATCTATGTTTTATTCCACAACAAAGTCAGCTTGAGGAGTATGGTAGTAAAGATCCCTCGGTGTGCCTTTTCTGTAAGCCAAGATGCTCCGTGTTCCTGTAGATTGGTAGAGAATTTTGTAAATCATACGATGCCATGCCTCTCTGTTACTTTTTATTTTGTAAGAGTTTGTTTGGTTCTGTGCTAATAATTGTTTTTGCTCGGGACTAAGATGATTAGATTAATTTCATTCACGATTGGTGGCCATGCTTACCTCAATTTCATGGGCAACGAATTTGGGCATCCAAAGGTAAAGTCTTTCTCACCTGCAACATCCTTGAAGAACCGAGTACATCCTGTTAACTATTGTACTTTGGGTTCCAGAGGGTAGAGTTCCCAATGCCAAGTAACAACTT
>NMUG010006096.1:0-12770 GCA_002855965.1 Monotropa hypopitys | reverse complement strand
TGTAAGATTGCATACTTAGAATTTCTCGATTTATTAAAACTTACCAATCTAAACTCACTTCATTCAATATTATTTATTCGACTATTCTGAGATCGTGAATTTCTCTATATTTACCTCTCAATCATTATCTTACTAACACTTAACTTTTCATTACATTCACTTGCTCTTGCTAATCTTTTTCTAATATTTACCCAAATTATACACATTCTTTACTTTTATTATCAATGTTTTAATTATATACACATATTCAATCATTTATACACGAAGTGTCTTGAGTTAATTCACATACACCTTATGGGACCTTATCGTACCGCTAGTTTAGGTGGTAAGAGATATATTTTAGTTGTTGTTGATGATTTTTCTGGTACTCATGGGTCAGTTACTTAAAAGACAAATCAGATGCTTACACATGTTTTAAAATTATTTGTAATCGTATCTAAAATGAAAAGGGTACTATATCATTCGAGTTAGAAGTGATCATGGGAAAAAGTTTGAGAATTCCGAAATAGAAAAATATTGTGATAATATTGGTATTAAACATGAGTTTTTCGCTTCCCGCGCTCCTCAACAAAATGGGGTCGTGGAGAGGAAAAATCACACTCTCCAAGAAATGGCACGTGTTATGCTCCATGCTAAAAAGGTCCCAAGAAATCTTTGGACTGAAGCCATTAACATGGCTTGTTATACCATAAATCGCGTTTATACTCGACTCGACTATTCTCAAACACCTTATGAGATTTAGAATGGTAAAAGGCCGATGATCAAGTATTTTCATACATTTGGAAGCAAGTATCATATCTTGAGAGATGGTGAATCAATTGGTAAGTTCGCCTCAAAGAGCGATAATAGTATTTTCTTGGATATTCCACTTCGAGTCGTACTTATCGGGTATTTAATCTCCATACATCTACTCTTGTGGAATTCTCAAATGGCGTAATCGATGACATTTCTATTGATATTAAGGAAAAATCTATTAATTATGATGATGTATCCACATGGGATATTTTTGAGAGAAATTCTCATGTTCCTCTTTACTCCTCTTCGAATGAGGATGTCGATGTGGATTCCTCCGTTCATGATAAGGACCCTTCAACGAGCCATACTTGCGAGGGATAAATGTCGGAACCTCACCGTGGTGAGTTACAACCATCTACAAGAGTTTCTCATGACCATCCAATTGAACAAGTTATAGGAAACATTAGTGAGTCCGTGATGACACGTAGACAAAATAAGAATGTGGTCCACTATGTTCTCTACACTTCATCTCTAGAACTCAAAGGTTGAAGAAGCGTTAAATGATGAGTGTTGGGTAGAGGCTATGCATGATGAGTTAGAATAATTTGAGCGAAATAAAGTTTGGAGTCTCGTGCCTCGTCCTACACACACTAATATAATAGGAACCAAATGGGTATTCAAAAATAAAAGAGATGGTGATGGTATTGTGGTGAGAAATAAGGCTCGTTTAGTAGCTCAAGGGTACTCTAAAATTGAGAGAATATACTTTGATGAAACATTTGCCCACGTTGCTAGACTTGAGTCCATTCGTTTATTGCTTGTGGTTTCTTCTCACTTAGGCTTTAAATTGCACAAAGGGATGTAAAGAGCACATTTTTAAATGATGATCTTAAAGAGGAGGTATATGTTGAGAAACTTAAAGGCTTTATAGATCCATATTTTCCATCTCATGTTTATAGGCTTAGAAAAGCCTTGTATGGCTTGAAGCAAGCTCTTCGTGCTTGGTATGAGCACTCTCCAATTATCTTTTAAATACCGGCTTTGTTCGAGTGGGAGTTGATAGGCATCTCGGGCATTTTAGATTCTGTCCTTTCCAGACTCTCGAGATTTACTATGGTGTGGGAGGAAATATGGATGGGAGGAGGTGTCACACTCCGGAAATTTTAATTAATTTTTATGCGTTTTAATAAATTGAAAATCCTAAATCGCATTTGAAATTTATCGATTTGATTCATTCTTCAAATCAGAAATCTTTATTCATGGAAATCATAGATAATTTGATTAAGATTCCAACGCAACTTGATTCGTCTCAATCGGAGTTCGGGTGAAGAAGTTAGGACCAAAATACTCTCGGAAATTCCACCCTTTCAATTCGGTAAAAAATTGGCCGTGTCGACCGGTACACGTGTACTATGTTGACCGGTCGGGGCTCGTTAGAGAGCTTTTCGAATAAAGTGCGACCGGTCGAGCCAAATCCGTCGACCAGTCGCGATGGCTTTTTTTGCTGTGCGGTTTTATTAAATGAATGGCAAACTTGTCTTTTTATGTGGGGTCCTACATATATGTGTTTGGCTCGAGTTAGGGCATTATTTGCCCCATTTTTTCAGACCTCTCTCTCTCTCTCTACCTCCCTCTTATCTCCCTCTACCTTCTCTCTTATTTGTAGAAGAATCCATGGAGTTTTGGGTAAGACACGGAGTTTTAACGTCGATCACCGCATCCTCCTCTACGCATTGACGGGTCTAGATCATTTTGGGATCGGTAAGTTTTCTCCTCCTCTAGATTTTGCTCCTATAGTTTCTCTCCTCCATTTTCTAATGGTGGAACATTGTAGGTTGTGTCGAGAGCTTCGCATTGATGGGTTCGGATCGTGTTGGGCATTTTCTGGCGATTACTCCGGCGACCTCTCCGGTGACTTTCCGGTGATGCTCCAGTGGGTAACTCTTAACTTCTACCTAGTATGCGTGGGTATGCATATTTCCATTTTATATTTCATCGTATCGATTGTTGATTTCCTTTATGCGTAGTCATATCGTTCGTAGTTTGATTCGTGGCCTTGGGTGCGTAGTTGCGATATTGTCATTCGATTGATTGGTGTCGGGCTAGCCTAGGGAAATTGTGTTGGTTTTGAAGTGGTGTGGATGTAGATAGTCTAACTTACTTGTTGAGAATTACCCTTATATTTATATAGGCACCAAGTGTTTGACGAAATGCCTGAATGGGCCTTGAGGTGAAATTTGGGTGCGTCTACCGTGTGATTTGATAGGGATGAATGCCTAGTAGCGTGTTTGATATACTTGGGTCTTTATGGTATCGTGAGAGAGTGATTTGTGGTAAAATGGGGATTCTCCCCTTTGGTGTCGATTTGTGGTGAACCGCTACCTAATTGCATGTGGTCATGGAAATCTAGTGAGTATGTGTGTGTTGTGGATTCCTCGGGTACTAGTGATGTTGTAGTGTGATTGGTGCGAAATCCCTTGGTGTGCAACGATGAGAATTCGGAAGGTGTGTTGGACCTTGTTCTTGAGGAAATCGTGGAAATGTGAGAAGTGGATGATTCGACTTACAACATAAAGTACCCAATGAATGCAATGAACTTCCAATACGAGGGATGGATCCTACGAGGACCACTCTTAGCTAATCTTCAACCATTCACCATAACTCACCAATGAAATAAAGAAGTGTAATATGGGATTGACTTGGATGGTGTTGCCCGAGTCCTTGTATCGTGTTGAGTGGGAGATACGCGTTCCCTTGAAGTCGTGGAATCATTAGATATCATTGATGGGTGATGATCTAGGAATAAGATCCTTTGGTCATAGGTGGGAGATACGAGTTCCCGAAAGTCTCGGAATATACTGGATACACTGGCAGGCGGGATCTTGGAACAAATATTAACACTTGTGTTTTACTCGCCCTTGTCTAAGGGAGATTGGTGACTCGCTTGTTTAGGAGTCAACCGGAAATGAATATTGGAATAAAATGATAACTTGTGAGGGTAATGTTGTTGTGCCCCTTGGGTGAGCCAAGGTGGGAAAATGATAGAATGTGTAACTCCAATATTTAATATCAACTACAATCATGTGAATCCAAAATGTTGCTAATGAACATGGGAATGATGGGAATGATGAGAGGACTTGACGTTGGGTTCCTTGCGAGTGATTGTTGGTGTTGGTCGTGTCGTGACCGTGGTTTTGGATTTAGAGCAGGTGCGATGATATATCGAGGTTTGCGTGTCCCTTAGTAGAGTTCTCGAGTGATAGTACTTACTTGGGAAACGTTATTTGTGATTTGAGGTGACACTTTACCTGTCGTACTTTGGAGATACTCCTAGTTTCACGTTACTTGGGTGTGTGCGTGTGTTGTGACTTCTCCTTGACTTTGCTTACCTTTACTTTGTGACACATAGGGTCACATGCGCTCATGCATGCTTTGTAGTCATTAGTTGTTACCTCACTGAGCCGTGGTTTGCTCAGACCCTCCTTTCTCTCTTTTTTCCAGGATTGTACTGCACGGTTTCTCTTACATGTGGATTGTGCTTGTGCTTGTGCTAGCAGCGGGTTCCTTTTGGAGCTGAGGCCTTGGCTCTCTTTGTGCTTTGTCCTTCTGTTCAGTTTTCAGGTTGTTGTCCTGTTGTAGTTGTACCTTTCTTTTACAGTTTGTAGCAAGTAGCTCAGTTGTACTTTCTTTCGTGTACTCTTTCAGTTTGTATATTGTATCAAGATTAATGTAATGAGGACTTCAACTGCAATGCTACTGTATAGTAACTATTAACTCCCCACTGTTTGAGTTTCTTGTATTTCAAAAAAAATATTGGAAATGTTTTACTTAAAAACATGGGGTGTTACAGGAGGAGTCACTTGAGCTGGAGGCCGGGGCTTCGGAACTCTCCTTTTTGATAAAAGACTGATATGAGGGTTTGTATCCAAGAGGTTCGGAACATCCCGGTAAGACAAGGGGAGCTCAAAAAGCTTGTCGATCAGGTCTTTGGCGCCAGCGTTCTTGTTCCGCTTGATGGTCCGGGGAACTGCAGGGAATAGAAGCAAGTATTAAAATAAATTACGAGCTAAGTTTTACCAAGGGGAATGAAGGATGCTTACCAAGGTTGCCAATGGCCCAAGGCACCAAATTTCTTGGGTTATCCCAGTTGCCCTGGACAGAAACAAACTCGTTGGCCCAGGGGTCCGAGTTAGGGAGTCGTTCAAATTCTGAAGCATAACCCTTCCGGGTTGCAGGGAAATACCATCCAGAAGCTTTGTTCTGGTTAATAGAGTATATCCCAAAAAATTCGGGCATGCCGATGTTCAGATTGAACATGCAGTTCAGCTCCACTAGGGAGAGCACGATCCAGAAAAAGTTTATCGTAAACTGGACCATTGTGAGGTTCAGTTCATGTAAAAATTTTGCAAGCAGACCGGTAATGGGGAACCGGAGCCCCTTATATGATGGCCATAAGGGGAACAATGATCTATCCCCTCTGGTGTTTAATGTCTGGAGCACCATTTCTATCCAGGGGCACAAGTTCCATGAGGACATCATCCGTGATAGAGTACTTTGTCCGGAATTGTCCAAGGTTTAGCCTGCAGTAGAAGTAGTCAGCAAAGGGGCTGAGCCCGGCCAATTCGGAAGCAACCTTACTTGGTCCGACAGCACTCCCACTCGGCTCGGCAACACCGCCTTTGTTTCCCGACATTGCAAGACCTGACCAAAAGAAGGGAAAGGGGATCAGAGATCATGGTCCGGAGGAGGGTCAATAGAGTGGGTACTATGGCAATACCACTGCACCCTGGACGATGCTACCTTGCGCAGGGGACGTCAAGATCAGGCAGGAGCATTTTTACCCCAAATTCAAAGAAAAAGGGAAATTGAACTGTGTGAAAATAGAAATTACCTGGATGGAAGGGGAATCGAAGTGCTGGAAAAGCTGGAATTCAAGGATGGAAGGATTGCAAGATTAGGGCGAGAGCTCTGGATAGCAAAAGTGTTGGAATATAGAGGTCTTGGGGCTTATATAGCCGCCCTCACGACGATTCAAATTCGAAAATGGACGGGCACATTTATTCATGCACGGACAACCGGATGGTGATGCGTGGTAGGAATGTTCCAGTAGGGTCACCAAAACTGTCGGATGGGACACATGCCAAGGGTCCGGATTTACCGGACTAGTCTTGAGCCAAATACCTCATGACACGGCTGTCAAGGCAAGATGCTCCCGGACCATTGTGGTCAGCTAGGTCAAAAGACAAGGGTTAGTTCGGTACCTGCCCGGGGCACAAACTCAATACTTACGTCCCGGTTGGACCATAAGTATTGAGGGGCTATTATGGTAACTGAACCATGTATGGTCTTTGGAGCGAATCATGGAGCAAGCCCATTGGGGGCAAGCCCATCATGGGCTGGACATGTTGGTTGGACCAACTGGAGGGCCACCAGCCCAGCATGCAACTTAAGCCGTTCGACCAGAAAGTGCTATGGTAATTCAGTAGGTTACCTGACACTGAACCACCCAACTCAAAGGTGCCTCAGGGTTGCACTATTGGTCTCCGGCCCACGGCCCAATGGGCAGGGTGCAGAGTACCGAAGCGTGGCATCACTGACACGATTTTCTATCGGATTAATGCATCTCGGATCAATATGATCCAGCCTGGCTCATTATGGAAAGATTGGAAGATCCTAGATATTGCGGCAGAATATCCGGGATGGTTACTGAGATTATCGTCGGATTGGACATGCTAAGGGAAAGCTATAAATACAACCATTGCAGAGCTGGGTAACCTCTGGATTTATTCTGGTTTACAGAGCTCTTACGCTACTAATATACTCTCTTGAAGCATTCATCTGACTTAGGCATAGGAGGGCCTTTCCGGCGATCAGCGTCGGGCAGTTCTAACATCTTTCTGTGATCGCAGGAGCCATCTGGAGGAGATTGATGGTCGGATCCTTGGTAAGCAAATCAGGTCACGGGTCTAGGAACCCACAAATACTATACGTAAAAAAATAATGTTAGGAATTATACCATTTTCCGATGAATTTTTTCTGATTGATTTCCGGCGACCCCTCTTTCTTTTTTTGGACGTTTTTTCTTCTGCCTCCCATCCACCACCGTCGAACACCTCACCGGTCACCACCTCCCCTTGTCGCCAATCCATACCACAAACCATCACCAAACCACCACAAAAACCATTGCTCACAGCCACTACCCTGCACACCTCTGTGCCACCACTGCACCCACTGCCCTCCATTGTACACAACCACCTCCACACGCCACAACCACCGACACTGTCACCACACACAGCTACAGCAGCCTCCATCATCACCTTATACCATCCCCCAATCGTTACAACCTAGCACATGTTGCCATTGCCGTTGCCATCCTTCCTGTCCTGTCATCTCTCTCTCTCTCTCTCTCTCTCTCTCTCTCTCTCTCGACCCTCTCTCTCATCTCTTATCCTCGTTTGTCTCTTTCTCTTTGTCTCTCCCATTGTTTCATTCTCTCTCTCTTTGCAACAACACACATCACAAATGCGCACACCTACATTGTTTTAATTTTTTCCTCAAACGATAAGTTGTACACAAGAGTGTATGCACATGCATGCATTATCCCACATGGAGGAGATGTTTTATTAAAAATTGTGTTTTTGCCCCTAAAATTATATAATTTTTTAATTAGGCTCACATATTTAAAATTTTGAAATTTTAAACTTAATTTCTTATATTTTGTTTTTCTTAATCCCCAAGTTATTATTTTCTACCAATCAGACTCAATTCTAGAAATTTTATCATTACAATTTTAAATTAAATATTTTAAATTAGTATTCATTATTATTCTATAATTCATATAAATGCATGAAATGAACATGTGGGTCCCACAATTAAGGTCCCTATAAATACCTTAAAATATTTGATTATAACTCCTCAAGAAAACCCCAAACTATTCTGGAAACAAAATCTCAAACACCCAAACAAAATCCTCAAAAACCCTACTGACCGGTAGACAGACTAGTACGGTACTAGTTTACCGCCTGATATGTCGTACAACATGTTGGTTAATCAGCTCTCGGAAAAAATGTTGGGCTTGTAAAGCACAGTGGTGTGGTGCCATTATATTGCCCGATATGCCAGCCAGCGTACCGGTGCTCCTACCAGTCAGAACCCAGAAATGGTTGTAATGGCAATTTATCAATCTCTACTTCTCCAAAACACTTAATTTCAATATAAGACTTCTAAAACTTCGAAAATTCTTCATACCTATGGGTTTCCCTAACAATAATACCTCATATACTTCATAATCGAGGCCTATAAACACCCAATTCACTCCAAAACAAGGATTATCACTAATTTTTCTTAAAAGTTCTTAAGAACTTAATCACCCCTTAAACATACTAATTTTGCTATGAAACCTCATGATCTTACAATCAAAATAATGAGAAGAATCACTTACTTGACAATACTTACACGAATTTGATGATGGTCCTTGAATTCCTAGCCAAATCTCCAATAACCACCTATTCCAAATGAGATTAGAGAGAAATACTAACCCTAATCAGGATTTTAAGTTAAAAGACTAAAGTATCCTCCACTAATTCTTCCATTATCTAAATTGCCACTCGTTGTTACACTATAGCCATATATACTTGATTATCCTAAACAATTCAACCCTTTAGCATTCAATATTCAATCTATGACATGGAGATCCATTCCAATTCCATTATCCCATTTAATTAAATAATTAAATTAATTTAATTGAGACAGATGTGACAACTCACTCTCCTTTAGGAAAATTTGTCCTCGAAATTTAAAGAACTACCTGAAATGAAAAGCTACGGATACCTTGATGACATGGTTCTTCCAAGCCACTTTCACCCATAGAATAACCTTGGAGCGCAAGATTTTCCCTTTCCGATCAACTATCCTCAAAGATTCCTCTGAATAGGATAAGTCCTCCTAAATCTCTAATGCGTCCACCTTCAATACATATGAAAAAAATCTCCAATATATTTGCAGAGCTTAGAAACATGAAAGACATCATGCAATCTTGCCAACTCCATTGGCAACACCAAACAGTAAGAAATAACCCAAACTCTTTCGACGATATTATATGGTCCAAAATACCTTGGAGACAATTTCCCTTTTCATTTGAAGTCAATGACGTCCTTCTATGGAGACACGTGAATAAACACATGATCCCCAACTACAAATTCTAGGTCACAACTATAATTATCAACATAACTCTTCTGTCGAATTAATTTCACACATTCAGAAGACTACTGAATCAACTCAAGACTGAGCAACTGACGTTCACCAACCTTACTCCAACAAATAGGCATATGACACTGTCTCCCATATAAAGCCTCATGTGGTATCATACCAATAATACTCTAGTAGCTCCACTAAAGGTAAATAATCATCCCAAGTGTCTTGAAAGTCAAGCACACATCTCCACAACATATCTTCCAAAACCAGGATAGTCCTCTCCGACTGGCCATTCTTTTGAGGATAAAAAGTCATACTGAACTTCAAAGAAGTCCCAAAAGCCTGTTGCAAACTATACCAAAGCCTCAAAGTAAACTTAGGATCTCTATCACTCACTATAGGAACAAGAATCGTATGCAATTGAACAATCTCAGCAACATACAACTTGGCACACCTCTCTGTCATATATGTAGTCCTTATCGGCAAAAAGTTATATGACTTGGTCAACCGATCTACTATTACCCAAATCAAATGGAACCCTTTACTACTTTGAGTTAACCCAACAACAAAGTGCATAGTTATATTTTCCCACTTCCACTCTGATATAGGTAACTTCTCAAGTAAAATTGCAAGTCATTGGTGCACTACCTTAACCCGTTGACATGTCGAACACTTAGACACAAACTCGACAATATCTTTTTCATCCCTTTCCACCAAAAAAATTCACTAAGGTTTAGATACAACTTATTGCCACCTGGATGCATTACATATGCCAAACTATATGCATCTTCCAAAATCTCATGCCTCAAATCAATGTCACTAGGAATACATATCCTATTGCCAAAGAGTAACATGTCATATTCTCTCGCCTTGAATTCCGAATATTCACCATCACACACTTGTTGCTTTCTCTTATTCAATTGATCATCTAACTCTTGAACATCTCTAATATGTTCCACAAATGTAGGACACACAGAAAATTGGGACAACAATACATCATCTAGACCCAAATCAAATTCAGCATTCAACTTTTCCACTTTGCAAAAATTTTATATACACGAGATAAGCTTCCCACCAATTTTCAACTCAAAGCATCGACCACCACATTGGCCTTCCCCGGATGATAATGAATAGAGCAATCATAATCCTTGATAAGTTACATCCACCTTCTTTACCTCAAATTCAACTCCTTTTGGGTAAATGTTGAGCGCCCCCAAAGCATCGTCACTCGACGGGGTTGCGATCACATTAGTAATTTATAGAACAAGGAAATAACATTTATCAAGTGATAAGTATATGGTCAGTCGACAAGGACTTCAAGCAAATCAAAGGGATTGCTTTGTAAAGAGGGTTTATTTTGCAACTGAGGCAGAAGGATGCTACCCTTGTATTAGTTTTATATTAATAAATGGAACTCAATACATAAGACAAGAAAGGAAATAAATTAAGTTGAACTAAATATAATGGTCTAGGGATTCCTAACACCTAACCTAGGCTATGCTAGACTTCTTAATTACTACACAAGTGAGAATCACGGTCTAGGATCTCACGTAGAAGGTTTGACATTTAAGCATAAGTCGAGGGTCAAGAAATGCCACGTGAGCTAGAATTCAGTTATTTTGGACATTTTATCAAACACCTAGGATGTCATATCTACAAGCATGAGTTGTGTCAATGTTATTGTCAACAACCCAATAAGGAGGTTAACAATCCTCAGCTTAGACCTAAATTTTACAAACCAGAAAAGCATCTTAGTAAATTTGATTCAAAATTGGATGAAGGCATATTTTTGGGTTATTCACTTTCTAGTAAAACATATAGAGTCTTTAATAAGCATTTTCGTATTGTTAAAGAATCTATACATGTTCGTTTCGATGAATATATTCCTATGCCTATTTCTAACAATGTTAACAAGATTAAGGTTCAATTGATAAACTCTGTTTATATATTGAGACATCAAAATCCATGGATGCACCTTCCAATAAGGAAGAAGAGGTAAGTATTCCCATAAAGGAACCGACAAGCAATGAAGATCTTCCTAAGGCTTGGAAATTCATCCATGGACATCTTATTGAAAATATTATTGGTGATGTTTCCAAAGGTGTTGCTACTAGAAATTCACTTACAAATTATTGTAGTAATTTTGCATTTGTATCTCAAATTGAACCAAAAAATTACCATGAAGCCAAAAATGATGTTAATTGGATAAATGCCATTCAAGAAAAACTTAATCAATTTGAATAAAACAAAGTTTGGAAACTAGTCCCTAAACCGGAAACTCACAATATTATTGGAACCAAATGGTTTTTTTTTGAAACAAATTAGATGCAAATGTTGTTATCATTCGTAATAATGTTAGATTAGTTGCACAAGGTTATAATCAACAAGAAGGAATTAATTTTAAAGAAACCTTTGCACTCGTCACTAGATTAGAAGCTATTCGCATGCTGTTAGTTTATGCTTTGTATATAAATTTTAAATTGTTTCAAATGAATGTTAAAAGCACTTTCTTGAATGGTTTTATAAATGAACAAGTGTATGTTAAACAACTTCTAGGTTTTGAAGATGTTAAAAATCCCGACCATGTTTATTTGCTATTTAAAGCTTTGTATGAATTGAAACAATCTCTTAGGACTTGGTATGATAGACTTAGTACTTTTCTTATTAAAAATGGTTTTGTTAGAAGTAAACTTGATACTACATTGTTCATTAAATCTAAAGATTAAAAAAAAAATTCAAATTTATATTGATAATATCATATTCGGATCTACAACTGAGTCTTTGTGTAAAGATTTTGCTAGGTATATGTAAGATGAATTTGAAATGAGTTTGATGGAGGAGTTGACATTCTTCCTTGGACTTTAAATCAAATAAATTGACGAAGAAACTTATATCAACCAATCAAAATATACAAGAGATATGTTGAGGAAATTTGGTATGGATAAATCTAAAATTGCAAAAACACGTATGTGCACTTCATTGAAATTAGATAAAGACGATTGCGACATCAAAGTTAGTGAGAAGCTATATCGAGGTATGATATGCTCTCTCTTATATCTTACGGTTACTAGACCTTATATTTCATTTAGTGTTTGTTTATGTGATCGTTTTAAATCGGATCTTAGAGAGTCACACTTGTGTGACATCAAAAAGATTCTAAAATATTTGCTAGGTACTATCAACTTAGAATTATTTTACCCGAAAGGGACTTCTTTTGATTTAATTGGTTTTTTGGATTTTTATTTTGGTGGGTGTAAAATTGATAGGAAAAGTACAAGTGGGATTTGTCAATTTTTTGGACACTCGTTAGTCTTTTAGAATAGCAAGAAACAAAATTCCATTTCCTTATCAACCGCGGAAGTAGAAGATGTGACAGTCGGTAGTTGTGTGCATAAGTTTTATAGATTAAATATCAAATGGAGGATTATAATATTTTTTATAATTATATTTCCCATTAAATGTGATAATACAAGTGCAATTTATTTAACCAAAAATCTCATTTAACATTCTCCTACTAAACATATTGAAATTCAATATCATTTTATTTGTAATCATGTTCAAAAGGGGGATATTGTGATTTTTTTATAAATACCGACAATTAATTAATGGATATTTTTACAAACCCCTTGGTGAAGATCGTCTAAATTTTATTATCCGTGAACTCGGTATGTCGAATTGTTTTTAAATTTGTTTTTGGAAATTTTTGGCTTAAATTTTATTGTCATAGAAAATAACATTTTTGAGAATTTCTATTGATTTATAAAAATATTTCCTATTTTACTCCAAATATTTTGACCAAATATGCAACATATATTCTTTCTTTATTTATGAATTCTTTCCAA
>NMUG010006095.1:0-12769 GCA_002855965.1 Monotropa hypopitys | reverse complement strand
TGTGGGTACCAGATTCTGCCGGAGTGCTCTATTGGACTGCTAGACCTTCGGCTCCTGGAAGTCGGTTGAACCCGGAGGCTGGAGTGGTCCCTGCAAACAAGTAAATGGGGGTCCTGCTTGGCTCCTGCAACACAAGGGTGAGTGCCTGCCGGTGGGGTTTAACCAACGGGGCCTCCGATGCTTAAGTTAGAACTGATTGGAGAGGTTAAAGCACAGAACGTAGGAGGCCGGACAGTCAGCGGTCGGAGATCCAGAATTCAATCCGGGGGGCCCTGTGAACAGTACCCACGGGGGGTATTTATAGGGAAATGTTGGCTTGGGGCTCACGAATGGCGAGTGGGCCGCTCGTCACGGGCCTCATGATGGGCCTGAACGGTTGGTGGGTCGGGTCGGGTCGTACGGACGGGGTAACATTGTGAATTCCCCACGATAAAGACAGGAGGGAAACCCTCCGGGTGGTCCGGTCCGTTCGGTAAAGAATAGGGGGCGGCGTTATAGGCTGCCGAAGGGCCTCTATTCGGAGGCCAAGGGTCGGTCGCAGTGCGTATCTTTCGGTGTGGTCGGGCCGGCCAGGCCGACCCGTTTGTGTTCAACTTATATCTTCCTTTTTCTTCCAAGGGCGCGGGTCCGGTCACCACACTAAGAAAAGGAAGGACAACACCAGAAATCAAAGGAAAAGGATTGGCCATTGCCACTCCTAGTGGTGTGAGGAAAGGAAGAAGGATTCTTCAGTAGACTAGTTCTCCGTCGAAGAGTCGAAGTTTAAGGGAGTATTCCAATTCAGAGGAATGTTCTTCCTCAAAAACCAGGGGTCCTGCCAAATCCCATTCTCAAACTAAAAGGGGGGCAGATTTGGAAAGGATTGTGGAAGGACGTGACCAAATAATTGAAAGGTTGGAAAGAGAAATCTAGGAGCTAAAAAGAGGAGGAATTCAGAATCCAGATCATGGACATGAGGAGATTCTCCAGCGTTCTCATAGCAGATCAAGGGGAACCAAAAGTCATCACGGTCAAGAGGATAGGTTTGGGAACCAAAATTTACCCAGACTTAATCATATTGATTAGGTAAGCCGTACTGATGACAGAAGCCGAGCATCTATCCAATAGAGGGATAGACCAGAAAGATCAAATTATGAACAAAGGATCAGAAACCATGTCCATAATCGATTGAATGAAAGAGAAAGAGTCAAAGAGATTGAGCAAGCAATGGATCGTTCAAATGGAGTGCGGGAACAAAGAAATCCTACTCGGGAAAGGAGGCCCCACGATGAAGATAGGCATACCAAGAATGTCGTGCGGGGACATGATCCATTTCCCCCAAATATGAATGAAATCCAGGATTGGTTAAATCACCGTCTTGGAGAAAGAAGGACGATATAAGAAAATGCCAGGAGGGCACTATGACAGATGGCATCAACACCTTTGTGTGTTGAAATTGACAGGAATCTTTTGCCTAGAAATTTTGTCCAGCCAAAATTCCAAATGTACAATGGGACCACATATCTCATGGCACATTTAAAGGCATATCTCTAGTCCATTATCATGCACTTTGGAGATGAAGACCTGTATTGCAAAATATTTGTATCTAGTTTGGGTGAAATTTGCCTAAATTGGTATCATACTCTTGCCCCACACTCAGTTATGGGTTGAGAGGATCTTATCGAGTAGTTTGTGGCAAGATTCATTACTTATCGCAAACCACCAAAGGAATTTAATGTTTTAATGTCTCTGAGGAAGAAGTCAGATGAATCAATCAAAGAGTATGTTGGAAGATACATGAGAGTGTATAACAAAATTGAATATTGTAGTGAGAAGTATGTTGTTGCAACCGTCAAGATGGAGTTATATGTATAGGAAAAGCTATGAGAGTCTCTTACTATGAATCCAGTGGAGACGATGGTTGAGTTGATGAATAGGATGGAGCAGCATGCTAAAGTGGAGGACAAGATTGCTCGGGAGACTGAGCGGTCTGGTCACAAAGCTCATAAAACAAATACTGTTAGCCAGAATGAGCCAAAACAAAAAAGAAAACAAGAGACGGTTGCAGAAAAGAAAGAAGAGCAAGGAGAAGTGTTGTACGCAGCACGAAAAACACCCAGGCTAGGACCGCAAGCTTATAAGGCAGTCCAGACTACCTTCAACGTTCCAATTTTTTGAATGATATGGCCAATAAAAGATGAGCCATTTTGGAGGTGGCCCAAAAAACAAGGAGAAAATCAAGCAGAGCTGGAGGCAACAGGCCATCGTTGTAGTTTCCATCGGGAGTTTGGCCACGTGATTGAAGATTACAATGTATACAAAAAAAATTAGAAGATCTGGTAGCTGTAGGATATTTGAAGAAATATATTGCAGGGCCAAAAGAAGCTATTCAGGAGGATCAACAAAGAGAAGGTACTCCAGAGCAAAGAATCTTGGCTCCCGTTGGTACTATGCATATTATCCATGGTATGGTAGAACAAACTTCAGAGAATGACGCCTGAGCACAAAGAAGGAGAGAAGGCCATTCGCATCATATTCTCCAACTCGAGCAAAAATGTGCAAGGGAAGAGAGAGCAGAAAAGTTTATTTTAGAAGAAGATCTCATTGAAGTGCAAATGTCGCACAACAACGCTCTGATTATAACTTTGGAAATTTTTAGGTATGATATAGAGAGGATTTTGGTTGATCAGGACAGTTCAACCGAAATTATTTACTATGATGCATTCAAGAAGATGGTCTTAACGGAGACGAATCTACAAGAAGCCAAAATTCCATTAATTGGTTTTAGTGCAGAACCAGTATGGCTGCTAGGATTGGTGGTTCTACAAGTCCGTGCTGGAAGAGTAACATTGAACACTGAATTTTTGGTGATAGATGCCCCTTCAACATATAATGCTATTGTTGGGCGAACATGGATGCATAGGATGGGAGCAATCCCTTCAACCTATCATCAAGTGCTTAAATTCTCTGGTCCTAAGGGAATCAAATGCATAAGAGGCAACCGGGCTACAACTAAGAGTTGTTTTGTGGCTTCCTTAAAAACAAAGCAACGGATTGAACAGGTCAAATCAATAGAAGTGCTAGATCAACCAACCATGGAGTATGATTGATAAAATCCATAAAAAAGAGTGGTGGAAATTGAATAAAGTTCATGCTCACCCAACTGATGAGGAACGCTATTTTCTGATTGGGGAGGAGTTACCAGAAGAGGATGAGAAAATTTTGGTTCAAATTCTTTTGGATCATATTGATGTATTTGCATGGACACCTCAAGAAATGCCCATCATAGATCCAGAGGTTATTTGCCACCACCTGAATGTTAATCCTTGTTACAAGCCAGTCATGCATAAAAGGAGGAGGTTGGCTGTGCAACATACAGATGCATAATTGAAGAAGTGGATAACTTTTTAAAGGCAGAGGCAATTCGAGAGATGTATTATTTTGACTGATTCGCAAATACAATAGTGGTTAAAAAGAAAAATGGAAAATGGAGAGTCTGTGTGGATTTCACAGATTTGAACAAAGCTTGCCCTAAAGACAACTTTCCTTTACCAAAAATAGATCAACGGGTGGATGCGACAGGTAAATTAAAAAAAATGAGTTTCCTTGATTCTTATCTAGGGTATCATCAGATATCAATGTATGAACCTGATCAAGAAAAGACTTCATTCATCACTCCCAGGGGTCTTTTCTGTTATAAGGTGATGCCCTTTGGCTTGAGAAATGCGGGAGCAACTTATCAAAGGCTAGCAACAAATATGTTCAAAGATGTAATTGGCAAGAACCTGGAAGTATACATTGACGATATGGTGATCAAATCCAAAGAATTGGAATCTCATTTGGAAGATATGCATAAAGCATTTAAGGTACATAGAAATTTCAAGTTGAAACTAAATGCTTCCAAGTGTGCTTTTGGTGTCAGTTCAGGGAAATTTCTTGGTCATTTAGTGACTAGAAGAGGAATTGAGGCCAACCCAGACCATATAGCTTCCCTGCAAAATCTCCAAAGTCCTATAAGGACTAAGGAGGTGCAAAGGCTTTTTTTTTAAAGTGAAATATTATTGATAATCAGCCTCAAAATACAGGTGAACAAAACAAATTACCAGGCTAAGTCACCCAGCCAAAAGGGGGAAATTCAAAAAATACAAAACTGCCAACCACTCGGCCCTTTACCATCAATGCTCTGAGAACAGCTAATGTGCTGAATAGGTTCATTAGCAGATCATCAGACAGATGTAGACCATTCTTCCAGTTATTGAAGAAGCAAGCAACTTATAGCTAGACAGAAGAATATGAGAAAGCTTTTCATGAATTGAAGAAATATTTTGCCATACCTCCGCTAATTGTCACACCGGAGCAGATGATGTTCTAAAGATTTATCTTGTAGTATCTGAACATGCAGTAAGTGCAGTTTTGATCAAGGAAAGAAAGCAGTATACTACATCAGCAAAACATCCTTTTGTCACTCACCATTAACCAAGAAAACACTTCAAAACAACATAGTTCATAATATCCAAAACAAGGGGTCATATCTTCAAGTTCCACGCCATTTTCGGATGCATCTCATCACTTATCTACACAAAAAAGCCAAAACAATTGAAAACTCTTTAGCATTCTTGAAAACTAGGTATTAGGTTCATAAAGTATTAAGTTTCACTATTTTGACTTTGAAGTATAAAGTTACTTACCAATATAAGTTATTCCAACAACTATCTCCTTACAAATACTAACACATGAACATCTCGAGGTGTTCAGTCTTTTTGGCTTGATTAACCATCAATTGGATTTGAATCTCAAATTCTAAATCGTATGTAAATATTTTTCTTCCTTTTGTTGTGGCATTTTATCCAGGTAAGGAAGCTTAGTGGGTTCATTGTCAGGCTTTCAAGACTCTCTCTCAGCTGGAGTCATATATATTGCAGTTGTAGTACTCTTTCCTCTTCTTTGTAGTAGAGAGAGGATGTGTGATTATTTATTTATATTTCAGAGGCTTAACACTTGCAGTAGATCACTCTTTTGTTTTAGGACCTTGTTCTGGGTCATATTTTTAGACTGTCACACTTGGTAGTTTTGGTTGTTGGAGTTTATGCTAGTATCTTTAATTTTCGCTGCGTATTTCATTAAAAAGAAAATAAAAAATTATGGTGTTGGAAAATAAGGATTAGTTTCCTATCTTGTAGAATTGTTTAAGTCGCGATTCGTATCCAGATTCTATTATTTTTCTAGTAATCTGGGACGGGTCGTGACAAGTACATTCCGGGTTATCCCAACTTTCTCATACAAGGGACGCAACCATGGAATCCCTAGTCAAGTACATTCAGGTTGTCCTACCACATGGATAAACTACGGAATCCCTAGTCAAGTACATTCCAGGTTATCCCACCGTCATTCCCAAAGACCGTTAGGAGGGTTAACGTTAGCCCCATTGTGCACAATGTCGTGGATGGAGCGGTGATCCCGGGAATCCCTAGAAATCAAGTACATTCTCGTATAAATATTACAGCGTTCCCCAAATTATTTGGAGGGCCCACGGTACCCTATGATTCCACGTTGTTAAGTGTTTCCGTTTCTCAAGGAATAAACACAAGAATATCCTAACAAGTACATTCTTGATTTGTCCTTTCATTACTTTCTATCGTTGTTACCGTGCCTAACCGAGGCCATCAAACTGTGTCATCCCAACTAGACCACACTATCATGTCAACTTACTTGATCACGTTATTCTTTAAGTGATAGATTCAAGATTAGGTGCGAGTAGCCCTCGTGGGGCACATTCTCTATATTTGATATTCATTTGGGAGTGTTGAATCACTTACATAATTTCCTTCAATTACTAACTCAACCTTGGAATATTCAAGGGAGACAACCATCATAACAAGTCAACCAATCATCTCGAAACCAACATTCTATCGCAACGAGGCTGTAGAAAGTCCAAGTTTACCAAAACATGAAGGGAGGGGACTTAGACACCCAAATCCCATTTTGACGCCCGTTTAATAATCTCATCGAACACTTGGTATCCCACACGTTCAAGGGGACTTAATATGATTCTCAAAACTCAACGTACCCAATTATTCCACATACATGTCCTATGACAATTCAATTACCACGATAACCCCACAACACGATCTAAAGTTCACACGGGCATTTCGTCAAATACTCGGCGGCCCTAAGCTCTAATGGCCACCAATTATCCTACAAGTCACCAAATACACAAGTCATCCCTCTCACAAGAATTTTGTCGAACACCTAGTGGGCACAAGATCACCACTCAATTCTTTTGAATCTCCTAGATCTCTCCTAACCACGTAGTCACCCAATACATATCATTTTTCTCACGGGGATTTTGTCGAACATATAGCGTACGTAATATCCTAGGGGTTTCTATTGACCCAAGAATACCTCGCGCCAACACCAAACGCTATCAATAGCGTAACCAAACCACCTAGACTACCTCTAGGTCAAGGTATGTAAGTGTATCCAAAAATCATAGTAATTTAATCCTACTTACACATACACATGCATACTCAATAGCAATTATAGATTTTACCCACCGGAGCATCGTTGGAAAATTCGCCGGAAAAGTTTCCGAAAAATGTCCTCCACACCGCCGCAATCCAAACCCACCACCGCGTAGCTCTCGAGGTACTCTTCAACGTTGATGAAGACCAAAACTTCAAAGCTTTAAGATGGAGTAAGCCCGAAAACCCAAATATCGACGGATGGTGAAGATGTAGGGCTTGCCGAATAGCCCTCGACGTGTGGATCATCGTTTGTTCTTCACAAGACTTGATTTGAGCCCTCTAGGGCCTTGGTATGGAGGAGAGAAGTGGGAGCTCTAATGGAGGTAGAGAGATAGAGAGAGCGAGTGTTTAGGGTTTAAATTAGGGAGAAGGAGAGCTCCAAGCACGATTTTAGGGTTAGTTTTATGTTTTAGTGTGAATTGACCACAATACCCTTCATTAAAAACCAATTCTGCACGTTTTTCTGGTTCCCCGTCTGGACGGGAACCCCGTCGTCTGGACGAGCACACATCACCTTCAAGACGGGATCCACCCTCATCCGGACCAAACCTACTAAAGCAATACCCCAACTCTCTGATCCTTCGTCCAGAACACAGCACTTCCCTATCCGGACGACCCTCCAGCAATTTTCCCAGAAACAGCTAAAACTACTACGACCTCTTTGCGATGCATCCAAACACATTTCCTCAATGTTACTTACATTCCCTCGACGTCCTAAGGCTATTCCACGGCCTTCCAAGAGAATCATATACAATCATAGTCATAATGATGTCAGAATTATATCAGAATCAAAATTATAATCAGTACTGATATCCGAGTTTATCATTTCAAAATGGTTTCTTACTCAAATTATAATACGCCATCCAAAAATAGAAATCATACTCCTGAGCATCCCCAGATAGATTAGCTAGACATGTGAGGTATAATTTCGTATGAATGGACAAAATACTAGTCTCATTTCCCCTAGTGAGTGGAGCCAGATTGCTATGACATTATATCCCCTAGAGTAGATTCAGATTGCGAGGTATTATCCCCCATAGAGTGGGTTGTCCCAGAAATATAATAATGATGCATACTAGATTTCAAATAATTTTCATATCCATAGACTATATAAAACATTTTATAAATAATCCCACAAGAAAACAAGGAAAGTTTAGAAACATTGCCGAAAATTCATGCGATTCTGTATTAAGTCACTCACCTTATATTAGAGTTGAATCGAATGTCTTGTATAATAGAAATAATGAAAACTAATTAACTCAAAGGAATTCTCTTAAGTTCCTATTTAAATTTCCTTAGTTTCCCTTTAGTTTATAATCTTATAAACTTTTCCATAAACTCTATTTCTTAACTCTTTTTATCCTAGGTCTACACTTAGGTTTTCTTACATTTCCTTACTTTTCTAACATATTTATCCATTTTCCTTCTCACCAGTATGGCCACCAGTATACCGGTCGATATACCGATTAAATAGGCCTCAAGAATTTTCATTGGGTCAGGCTTATAAATGCAACGGTAGCACCTGGTATGTCGGTGATGCATACTGGCGGAGCAAATTGTATTTTTTGGCTTCAGTTCTTGCGGGTTTGGCTCGGGAATCTTATTTTTGGGCCTCTAAATCAAATCCTAGCATGTTTCTATCCCCCTAACCTCAATAACCACTCAAATACTACTTAAAACCCAATCAGAACAACTTAAATTACTAAAAAATCTTTCCTAAACCATAGTTGTAACACATGTCCTAAACATTTAATGATTAAGTTAATTAAAACAAGTTTATTTGTCAATGTTATGATCAAATAAGGAATTTATTAGCTAAATGATAATATTGGAGTTGGAAAATAATGTTGGGAAGTACTAAGGAAATTATAAAAATGTTTATGGAATTTTTGTGGGATTATTTGAGGTATTAGAAGTTAATATAAAGCTGATTGAAGTTTTAAATAGATTGTGGGGTACTTCAGTGAGGAGAATTTTGTGGTTTAGAAAGAAAGTTGGGAGTTGGCTGTTGTGCTGCCGAGAATGGTGATGTGTGGTTAGGGACTGAGATACAAGAATGTATCTAATCTATGCAACGTGTATGATAGTTGTGAGGAAATGATCTGTATGAAATGCTCTGTCACAAATGGTTATGAGGTGTCAATTGCATGAAGAAATGGAAGGCTTAGGTGTTAGTGTTATAGAAGTTGTCGTAGAAGATTTGATATAGGAATAAACAGATAAATATCCAACCGTAAATGATCAAATGTTTTGTAAATCAACCTGGAAACTTTGAGTTTGAGTAAATCAAATTATGTAAGTCTTGCTCTGGGGTGTGAGAGGGATAAATCGTGAGAGAGGTGAGTGTACTGTGTAGCCTATTGCAGAGTTCATATGTTGAAGAAGATGAACAGTGGGTAGGAGAAAAAGGAAACCCAATTGCGGATCAAACTTCTGATTTTTGTTATGTCAAATTGAAGTAAGTTTGATCAAATCTAAAAATACAAAATCATTGGAAATCTTGTGTAGAAGCTATGCTCAAAATTTGGTAGAAATCGAATAAAGTTTGATTGGTTAAACCGATCAGAAACAATTTAGGGAGAAAACCCAAGTATCGGCAAAATCTTCTAATTTTTGTATCATTTAATTGGGGTAAGATCTTACAAATCTAAAAACATAGTGTTGTTGTAAATCATTGATAGAACATATGTTTCAAATTTGGTAGAAAACGATCAAGAATTGATATCCAAAATTGATTAAGATCAGATTTGAGGAGAAACCCAAAAATGTTGCAGAGCTGTTCTTCGTATTCTGTCAAAACCTCAAATATCGATATCTGAGTTAGTCAAGATATCGGTATCTGAGAAAGGAGACAAGAAACTATAGTTGTGCAGCATAAATCGATATCTTAGTGTTGACCCTAGATATCGATATCTTAGTTACCAAGATATCAATATCTTGAAAATTTTAACTTGCGGTATCTGATGCAATATCTCAACAACGGTAACTGAGGTTTGGGCTAAGATACCGATATCTGAGATTTGCAAGATATCGGTATCTTGCACTTCGGGAAAATGATGATTTTAAGAAAAATTGTAAAATTGAAATTTCTGATATAAATGATAAGGGGTAATTGGTAGAAGATATTTATCTTATATATATTGATAAATTTGTTATATTGAGAGGTGAAAATTTAGAAAAGAATAAAGGACCTCAAAATAAGTGGGAAATTATTTCCATAAAAGGTTTCGGTGAGTGGATTATGTATGCTTTAATTACTAAATTGTAGAAATGTTATTCGTTGATGAATTGTTGTTTAAATAAAGTTGTGTTTATTTGCATAATGGTTAAAATGCATGTTAAAAATGGTTGGATATCATAAATATTTAATAATTTCAATATGCTTATTCATTCCTAAGATTCCAATTCGGGATTCGAGCTTTGGTGTGCAGGATTGATGCTTACTAGTAGATGTCGTCCACTATCGGCCTGTGTCAAGATTAACTTAAGATTTTAATTTTATAAAAGATGTGTAGAGGTTTATGTAATAATAAGTATGAACTGAAGATGTTGGACAGGTTGTTGAAGTTGTTGGGCATAATGTAGTTGTTTCAAACTATCAGAGATGCTTAGTTTATGTTTTAATTTTAAATAGTTTTTAGTTTGAAGTTTTAATAAAAGAGTTTATTTAAAGTTGATGACTAATTTAAGAAATGAGAATTAGTGAGATCTTAGTCCATCCTAATCTATATTTTTGAGTCAGGGTGTGACAATAGTTCTATAAGTTTTCTTCAAAACTTCATTTTCATGGTTTCCCTTCATATTATCCTAAGTTCCTAAGGTGGTAGAGTGAAGATGAAAGAGGGTTTATCTATTTTTTTGTGTTGGAACAAAGCCCCGACGATTCCCTTAAACTCTCACGGACTCTCCTTTCTCTTCCCCTTCACTTCTCCTCTTGTCCTCTCTTCTCTCTCTATTTTGTGCATGATATGAGAGAGGTTCGATAGAATTTTTCTAAATCTCCCAAGTACTCCACTTGGAGTTTTATCCCATGTGCTGACTTTCACCATAGTTATAACATACCTTGGTAGATTAATTAAATTTTATTTTATTTCTTAATTTTATTTATACAATGGTGTCCTTACTACCTTAATTTCCTAAAATTAACACGCAACTTAGAAAATCCAAAAATTTCTCAATTAATTTTATTTGACTTCTTGATCTTATTATAAATTTTAACTCTAAATTTTCCAATTAGGCTAATTAAATTTAATTTAACAATAACAAAAGTGATTACCAAAAATTAAAATTTTGAATATTACAAAAGGCATGTCCTCCCCCCTCCATATGGCCTCAACAATGAGCGTGCTAAAGCTCAAAAGAGGACTCCGGTCTACTAGACCTATAACAACCTTAGCTGTTCTGCTAGTAGGGAAAACATCGATCGCATGAGTAGGAATAAGATTGCTAGGTGAAGGATGAATCAAACTATGCGAACGCTGGGGAGGAGGAGCGTCAGAAGTCTGATCGGGCGCGGTGGTCTTCCACCGTCTCTCAGAAGGTGCGGATCGGCGCCATCGATCCATATCCCGCAAACAACGATATTTCAGATATTATTTTTAATTATGATGGAAATTACAAACAAACCATTCGAAAGTTAAAATTTGAAAGTGTGATCGGGTGTTGGATTTTAACTTCCGAATCAAGTTCAATTTGTCGGATGTGAACTTTCGAATTTATTTTACATATTCGGAACTTAACAAACGAATGAAATTTACAGACTTTATACACCAAGTTGGTTCGGACATTTAGTGCCGAAAGAAGCCCAATAGTTCAAACGTTTACAACTCACTACATGGATGATTTTTTGGACAAAAACTTCTGAATGGATACTACAACTTTGACTCTAGATATCTGATGCAATCGTTTTTTCTGTATTTTCACTACTTATTGTCTTCCATATTCAATAATCAATCAATTCATTACGTAAGTGAGATTTTCAACAAAATAAAATGAGATTTAATTAATTAAACAAGGGTGATACATAAAATTAAACCGAAAAGTGTTTTATTAGAAAGTGAGACAGAGGGTCTACTCTGGGGGATGGCAATTAGCCCCGCCCCATCTCGGTCGAACAGTTTTTTTTTAAATTTCGGGTATCAGGGTAGGGTTAGGGGGAGGGATTTGAAAACCCGATGTGTTTCGGGGCGAGTTCGGGTTGATGTTCCCCCGCCCCGAATTTTTTAATGTTTATTTATATTTTTATTTAATATTTTCACTTATATAAGTAAAATTACTTTGTATTAATAATATTTCTCATTTTTTATTTTTAGTTAAGGTTGTTTTTGTCATTTTCATGTAATTTTTGTGTCATGTTAATTTTTTTTATTGATTTACATAAATTTAATGATAATTTACATTTTTTAAAAAAATATTAGAAAATATAAGACGGGGTGGGGCGGGGCGGGTAAACCCGATACCCGATAGGGACGGTGGTGCCAAAAAAATACCCGATCGGGTTAGGGGTGGGGTCGGGATTTTTCAAGGCAGAGCGGGGTACGTCAAAATTCGCCCCAACCCGCCCCGTTGCCATCCCTAGGGGGTCGCGGTCGTGATGGTCTCGTATGAGAGAGAAAGGAAATTCATGACAAATTTGAAACCCATGGCTGGTTAATTTAGGAGCATTATGGTCATTTCACAATTATTTATAGGAAACTTATTTTGGCACTCCATATTTTAATATTTGCACTCTAAAAGTGGAGTGCGAAAATCAATTCCATATAGGAGTTGATTTTGGCACTCCACTTTTGGAGTGCAAATATTAAAATGTAGAATGCCAAAATTATTTCCCTTATTTATATTTGAAGACATTTTTAATATTAAATGAAATTTTTTTGCGTTGTATTAAGGAGATTTGGAAAATGTAAATTTTAGTAGTGGATTTTATTTAGCATTAGGCTGTATTTAGAAAAAAATTGGTTGCAAATAGAATTACCCCGTTTGTATGTTTTTCCTGATATAATCTTCGTTATACCCCCTCCATTTCAAACCTGCTACGCTACCACACCTGAGAGTCCCAGTCACACCTGGCCCCGTTCTTGTGATCCACCGGAGCATATCAGTGATTCCCGATCTCTAATACCACCGAACCGAACTTGAAGAAGATAAAACTGCAATCCCCATCAACCACGAAATTCATCCCTTAAAACAATGGCAAACCAAGTCAAAAGTGCCGTCCAAGTTTTTTGCATTGGCACAGCTGATACGAAGTTTGAGGAGCTCCGATT
>NMUG010006094.1:0-12772 GCA_002855965.1 Monotropa hypopitys | reverse complement strand
TCATAAGCCCCTTGGGAATTATCAAACACCTAGTGGGCACAAGATCACCACTCAATTCCTTTGGCTCCATAGACTTTCCCTAAGCCACTCAAAGTGTAGATTACAAACCTAGGCTAAACCTAGGTCACAAAGAATGTAATGTACATATTATGACTACAAAATCGAAACCTATGTACACACACACATACTCGACAATAGTTAAGAATTTACCCCCCAGATATTCGCCAGAGCTCCAAGGTCACCGGAAAATGTCCTACATACCACCACGAATCGAGACCAACACGGCATAGATTGGGGAGCCCTTATCGACATTTGTAAAGGGTGAAATCTACAAAACCCAAAAGATTTCCATGAAATGTAAGGAGAGGAGAGGGGAGAAATGAGTTTGAGAGAGGGGTAATGAGACTTACACTTGAGGGAGATAGAGAGAGAGCCAACCCAAAAGAAATGAGGGTTTCTCGAACTCCCAATGGCATATATACAACCCCACATGAAAAGACCACAATGCCCTTCACTTAAGCTGTCTGAAACAAAATAACACATGGCGATTGGTCGACATCGGCTCACTTGACCGGTCGAGGCCATAAAATAGAGCCTTCTGAAATAGCACGACTGGTCGGCAGCGTTATGGGGGACCGGTCACGGGTAGGCACAAAACCTCACTGGAAATCCACGACCAATCGACAATGGTAACGTAGATCGATCGACGCTGGGAATTCTGCAAAATTTGCAAACATAACCTTATGTCGGCCACAACCTCTCCCGGAACTTCCCCGAAACACTCTGAATCAAATACGAACCATATGGATGGATCGAGAAGGAGTCCAAAACCTAATTCTAATCGTCAATATAATCCAAGGAAGCCGTACTAGAATTGATTGATTGATTAGAATGATGAATTAAATTCCGGAAGTATAATATTGAAAATACGAGTCGTGACACCTCAAACACCTTAAAAGAATTTTGTCCCCGAAATTAACTAAGGGTGGAGGTGCAAAGATCACAGCCAAGGAACGTCAAACTTGAGAAAAACCCGCGTGCTACACAAAAGAATAAAAGGGACAACTCTCGATAAGGCGTGGACACGCCGACACGGAAGGGACACACCGACACAAAAGGGACACGCCGACACAAGAATTTATTTCGTCAAAGACACAAGGGACGGAGGATCCCATAAGGGATTAATCTCCTCAAAAACAAGAAACCAACAATCTTCTTACAACAATGTTTATAACGAGGAACGAATCGGTTCTACAATCGTCAACACTCTACTATTATCCTACAAACTCGCGTATAAGTAAGTCTCACGTCGTCGTCCGCCACAAGCCAACAATCGCACTACGGGTACACTGATACATGAGGATACACTAAAGACACGCCGAGGACACGCTGACACGCCAAGGGCATGCCGAGGATATGCCGACAAGGCAAGGACACACCAAGGATACACCGACACGGCAAGGACACGTCGAGGATATGCCGACACGGCAAGGACACGTCGAGGATACGCCAACACGCTTTAAGACCGTTTGCATGGATGCTTCGCAAATTTTAACTAGCAAGCATATGTCATCATACCAACACCCACGATCTAACCAAAATCAATGCAATGCATGAAAGTGCTCTAAAATCTCGAGCCAAAGAATACACCACACCAAACATGCACACCCTAGTGTGGTAACCGTATGACCTTGGTGATTTGTTTTGAGATGCCCCGGCCGGTAGCCCTTCTCAAACCAATTCACCACATCAAATGTATATCACATAACCAAAAAGTACTCACGCACCCACACACACCAAAATGTGCAAGTGTCAAGCCCAAACAACATGGCATGGCACTAAACTCACACCAAGTCTAGACCACAATATGCATTCGTACCCAACTTTCCCATGGCCAAATGAATATATACATCTTAAATCCACGAACTTCTTGCAGACGATCAAGCAACATTTCACGCCAAAGCATAACGAATGGAAATAGCATTTTCTAATTCTACTCGAGTCTCGCAACCATTGGAACTACCAACATTCGAGCCAAGGATGCAGCATCGATAGAGAGACAAGCACGGGAGCAAAACATTTTTCCAACATGGGAAATTTCTACCAAAATCAGGAGCGAAACAAAATCGACAAACATTACCCAACTAGAAGTTCGGAATGAAATGACACACTACATGGGTGATCTGCGATTTGAGATGCAACTCAAACAAGATACCATAAATAATATGAAAAGTCCCACCACAAGCATCAAACAAGATGCAAGTCAAAGAAACGTCATCCAAGAATCAACAAGTCTTACAACACACATTGAATGGAGTACAATTCAAATGAATGCTATCAAGGAGTCAACAAGATCCCCACGAGTCGTCAACAAGGCACAACAAAACACTAGGTACAAAAAGGACTCTGATTCAGTGCCAACGATCGTCAACCAAGGAAATATTAACACATGGCCCACGGCCAATCGAACACGAGACTTTCTCAATTTTCCAAGACCCATTAACCTACAGCCTATGAAACACATAGTACAAAAGTATGTGTCAGAAGTAACAACAAAGGGAAGTCAAAATCCCTTTTGCCACTAGAGTTTCAACACCACATAGTGGACACACTGCTTGTACTCAAAACACGACTGCCGAAGAAATGGACCTTCAAGAAGAAAGAAAGGAAATTGTCGATACGGATCACACCAATCAAAGCCAACACCAACCAATGGAAAAGAGTCATAATGCCACTCAACAAACATCTAAGTGTCTATACGAGAACTGTCTACATCAAAGTCGGAATAAAACAATTGCACAAAGTGACACCGGTCACTTGGAAGAATTTATCACTGGAAATGAATTTACATGGGTGAACTCTCAACTCAAACCTAACCCGAGGAAAAATACGACAATGGTCCAACAAGTCGATAGTCGGTAAGGGACACACCAATAGGACTCGCAACAAGGAATACACAACTCATCAAGGGTCCTACAACTCCTTACAAGCCAGGGATTGGCATCAAGAGGATCACCTTCGCCATCGAGCTGGGAACGATTCAAACAAGTGCATTCGTTCACGGCACTCACAACATGCCTCGCAACCATATAAATAACTCGTAAGGGGACAACCAATGACATTCCATCACGAAGACTCGAGCGAACACGAGAAGGAAAAACAACTCTCAAGGAGCATCCAAGCCTCCACGTGAGTAGTAAACCCGAATTCCAACAAACGGACCTCTGTGTCGAACTTCTCGCGACCAACCGATCCAAGTCAACACAAACTAAGAATTCCAACATGGAATAACACATCACATTCGAACTTAACTCCACGAACTAACAAATCACGGCATCGCTAAGCCTACAAAATCCAAAATGAGCGCAATTAATTCAATCTTGTGAAGAGATATGACTAACGGGTCATACCCCTTAAAGAAGAATACAAGAAAATCTCGGTAATGCCTAAAGATTTCTACTTAATGGAAGAGGAAACACAAACTCGGATGGATCACAAGGCCTATCTTACTAGCAACTACACGAGAGTTCACACCCCAGCATGGAAAGACAACCAAACGTTGAGACTTAAGGGCTCCATGGGACACCACTAACCACCAAACCAAAGCCAAATTCACCGAAATCCCAACACAATATGCCAAAAAGACCCAAGGTCTGTCTTAATAACGGCAAGACGAGGAATAACCACAAAAACAATCCCCGAATACTTCCACAAATCTCATCTCAACATAAACCATAACCTCAAATCTAACAAAACCGAGGAGTCTAAGACCAACCAATAATCACAAAAGATACACCATGACCACTAGAAACGAGGACACAAGAGCATCCACACACCGCAAGGCAACTAGACTTGCCACAAGAGAACAACACTCAACTTCCAGAGGATGGAAAAACTCAACATTCACGGAAGGAGACAAACAAGTAGGATACCTCAAGGACACAAGACCATGATGCGATATAGCACATCAAGCACACAGACACAACCAAAGAACAATGTAATGACCAAGAGAACCCATGGAGACTAAGTGTCTCCCCACGGCTCCAAGGTATTCGAACCGAAAGCTCTGATACCAAGTTGTCACGCCCCGGATTTTCAAACCATTTTTTTAAAATACAGTTTAAATAATGAACAGGGGATATAACCACTTTCCATCCAGATACAATCAGTTGAATTTCTCATTACATCATAGAGAAGTACAAGTAGAAATACAAAAATGGTACAAAGCGGAAGAAAGTACAAGTGCAAGCCTGCTACAACTGCTACTGTGAAAGGAAAAAACTACAAGTATAAAGGAAAGTACAACTGAAACTGAAGTAGCCGAGCCCAAGAAAATCCAGCAGTTGACTCCAACTCCAAGTCACCAAGTCCGTCTAGCCCTACAATACAGACTAGAAAAAGGAAAAAAAGGAGGGTCTGAGCAAACCACAGCTCAGTGAGAAAACCCCTTACTACCAAGCATACATATGCAGTGCGTGCCTATGTGTCCACAAGTGAGTGTACAGGAACAATAAAGAACCCAAAGTGCACGTGAAGTGAACCTTCTCAGGTAACGGTGGACATAGGCGTGTCGCCAACTAAGTATATACAACCAATTCTAAAAACTGAGTAAGAGCAAAGAGTAGGGTATTCTAGGTCCAACTGAAGTAACTTCTAGCACATTGCAACCAACCTCACTACTAGGGTGAGACAACCCTAGGGATCTACCAAAGACCCAAACAATGGCACAACTAGAATACCACTACCAAACTATCGCACACAAGTCGAGCACTATATAAAATCCCCTAGCTAATTCCACTACTTAGCTTATGCCCACATAATCCACCAAATCACATCAAACATCATCTATCATTTCCTTTTCTCTATATACATACATACATACATACATACATATATATATAGATACACATTGGTGAATTGATTTATCTTGTTTGATTAGTTTGTTCGATTCCAGGCTTAACATAACTTTAAAAACGAGTCACACGAGTCTTGAACCGCCTCACTAAATAAGGACTGACCGACCTTAAATGTGGACTATATTTTGAAAAGGGTCACATGAGTCTCGAACCGTCCCACAAGTAAGGATCGGCCTACCCCAAACATGGACTATATTCAACCAATTAGAAACCATTAAACCGGGGATCGATTTATTGTCACCTCGACGAGTTCAAGGACCGACTAGATTACGAAAGAATCACGAATTGATTCGGGTTGTCTCAACGAATTCAAGAACCAACACCATACGCGAATGACCACGAATTGGTCCGAGGAGCACAAATTGATCCAGAGACCACGAATTGATCTCACCTTCACACACATCCACAATCACATAATTTGGTTGGTTGTTTAACATAGGTGAATTGATTAGATTGACGAATTCAATCCAAGGGAACGAATTTCCCAACACTAGTGACGAGTTCACTTCAAAGGGATGAATTCCCACTTAACTGTGACGAATTCACACATCAACACACATATCACACATCTAGCCATCCAACCAACCCATTCTATGGTCACTTATATCGTAGGGACGAATTCCCAAGCTAAGTGTGACGAGTTCACACATCAATACACTATTCCCTTCACTATGGCATTTTACCAAACACCTAGAGTGCACAAGGGCACACAAGGTTCCTAGTCACCAAGGACATCTAATCAATCACCCATTTTGCGACCCAACTTTCAAGATCATTCACAAGGTCCTAAACAAGATCTAATAACCTTATCCAACCATGAATTTGACTCATAAGCCCCTTGGGAATTATATCAAACACCTAGTGGGAACAAGATCACCACTCAATTCCTTTGGCTCCATAGACTTTCCCTAAGCCACTCAAAGTGTAGATTACAACCCGCACATGATAGAGAGAGAGCCAACCTATAAGAAAATAGGGTTTCTCGAACTCCCAATGGTATATATACAACCCCCACATGAAAGGACCACAATGCCCTTCACTTAAGTTGTCTGAAACAAAAGAACACATGGCGACCGGTCGACAGCGGCTCACTCGACCGGTCGAGGCCATAAAATATAGCCTTCTAAAATAGCACGACCGGTCGATAACATAATGGGGGACCGATCACAGGTAGGCACAAAACCTCACTGGAAATCCATGACCGGTCGACAACGGTAACGTAGACCGGTCGACACTGGGCATTCTGCAAAATTTGCAAACATAACCTTATGTCGGCCACAATCTCTACTGGAACTTCCCCGAAACACTTCGAATCAAATACGAACCATATGGATAGACCGAGAAGGAGTCCAAAACCTAATTCTAATCGTCATCAATCGATTAGAATGACGAATTAAATTCTGGAAGTATAATTTTAAAAATACGAGTCGTGATAGTTTTTGATTTGGTGGTCGTCGTGTATGGATTGCATTTTTGTGACCTAGGGCTATATTGTGGTGGAATACTTGTGACTATGTGGTTAGAAAAGGTCTAGGAAATTCAAGAAATTAAGTGGTGATCTTGTGCCCACTAGGTGTTTGATATAATGTCCAGTGGGCTTATGAGTAAAATTAATGGGGTCCTAGAGTTGTATTGGGATTACTTGAGTTTGTGTATTACCTTAAAATAAGGTGAGTGTCTAGTGTTCGATGAAACCCCCATAAGGGGTGTAAAAGTCTAAGTGGGTTTGATTGGATCCTTTGAGTATTTTGGTGACCTGTAGGATGATTAGTGGCCATTGGAATTATAGGCCACCAAGTGTTCGATGTATTGCCCTTGTGAGGTTCGAGTCTCGTTTCGGAGGATTTGACATCGTTGGGCTACCCTAGGATGATAATGGGTGCATGTTTTAATTTAATTGGATTATTGGTTATCCGGTAGGGATAGGTGTCAGAGTAGTACCTAGTGTTCATTTGGTCGTCGGCGTCTATGATTCTTTGGGCGATTGGTGTCCCCTGTGTGGTGGTGACTTATTTTTAGTAGGTTTGGTTTCTCTTGGGGTTGCCAAGGTTAGTGGTATCGCCACACTTGTTGATATCCCTTGAGTTAGTTAAAAGCGAGAGTTGAAGGAATCGTTGATGTGATGAATAATAAGATTAATGGATTCTCTCCATTCATCGTGTTAAGGGAGAATTCGAATTGAAATGGTGCCCATGTATCGTATCAAAGTCAAACCCATTCGCGTGGTTTCAGAATGGTGTGATATTAGAGTTAATCCCATTCGCGTGGTTTCAGAATGGTGTGATATTAAAGTCAAACTCATTCGCGTGGTTTTGGAATGGTGTTATATTAGAGTTAATCCCATTCGCTTGGTTTCAGAATGGTGTAATATTATAGTTAAACCCATTCGCATGGTTTCGGAATGGTGTGATATTAGAGTTAATCCCATTCGTGTGGTTTCGGAATGGTGTGATATTAGAGTTAATTCTATTTGCGTGGTTTCGAAATGGTGTGATATTATAGTTAAACCCATTAGTGTGGTTTCGGAATGGTGTGATATTAGAGTTAATCCCATTCGCGTGGTTTTGGAATAGAGCGATATTAGAATTAAACCCATTCGCGTGGTTTCAGAATGGTATAATTGGTAAACATGATTTAGAGAAATTAAAATGTACTTGGTTAGGGATTCCATAGTTTACCCATGTTGTGAGGGAAAGGAATGGAAGGATAGAAAGGAAAGAAATGAATGCCTCAAATATTCTATTTCACATATGAACCTAATCCAGAATGGTAATGATGGTTATGTTCGTGGAGTGAGTTGTTGTTGGATATCTCAGCATCGCTTTGGTTTGGGATCCATAGTAGATCCTTATAGTTGTTTTACCTTAGTGGTAGGGTTAATTGGATTATGCTAGAGTTTACTACGGTTGGACCTAGAATGCCCTACTCCTTGCTTTTACCCAGTTTAAGGTTTTGGTCGTACACACTTGGTTAGCGACACGCCTATGTCCACTGTTACTTGAGTTAGGTTTGCTTCACGTGCACCTTGGGTTCTTTACTATTTTTGTACTGTTGCTTGTAGACACATAGACACGCACCACATGTGCATGCTTGGTAGTAGTTAGGGGTTTTCTCACTAAGCTGTGGTTTGCTCAGACCCTCCTTTTTCTCTTTTTCTAGTTTTGTGTTGCAGGGCTAGCCGGACTTGGTGATTTGGAGTTGAAGTCAGCTGCTGGATTTTCTTGGGCTCGGCTACTCCAGTTTCAGTAGCTTCTCTTGTATAGTGTTTTCAGTTATAGTTTCTTTCTTATACTTGTAGTTCTTTCTGTTCATAGTAGCAGTTGTAGTAGGCTTGTATGTGTACTTCACTTCCGCTCTTATGCTTTGTTGTACCTCTACTTTGTATTGCTCTATAATGTAATGAGAAATTCAACTGGCTGTATCTGGATGGCAAGTAGTTATATCCCATGTTTATTATTTAAACTGTATTTCAAAAAAATGGTTTGAAAATCTGGGGCGTGATAACTTGGTATCAGAACTTTCGGTTCGAATACCTTGGAGCCGTGGGGAGACACTTAGTCTCCATGAGTTCTCTTGGTCATTACATTGTTCTTCAGTTGTGTCTGTGTGCTTGATGTGCTCTATCACATCATGGCCTTGTGTCTTTGAGGTATCTTGCATGTTTGTCTCCTTCTGTGAATGTTGAGTTTTTCCATCCTTCGGAAGTTGAGTATTGATCTCTTGTAGCAAGTCTAGTTGCCTTGCGGTGGTTGTGTACTCTTATGTCCTCGTTCCTAGCGATCATGATGCGTCCCTTGTGGTTATTGGTTGGTCTTAGGATCCTCTGTTTCTCCTAGAGTTGAGATTGTTGTTTGTGGTAAGACGAGATTTGTGGAAGTATTCAACGATCATTGTTGTGGTTATCCCTCGTCTTGTCATTAGTAAGGTGGAACTTGGGTCTTGTTGGCACGTTGAGTTGGGACTTTGGTAACTTTGGCCTTGGTTCGGTGATTAGTAGTACCTATTGGAGCCCTTAAGTCTCTAAGTTTGGTTATTTTTTCATATCGAGGTGTTGAGTTTGTGTTTTATGTTCTATTTTGGTGGAAATCTTGAGGCGTTACCAAGATTCCCTAGTGTTTTCCTTTAAGGGGTATGACCAGTTAGTTATTTCTTTTTGCGAGATCAAATTGTTGGTGTTAGCTTTAGATTTTGTATACATAGCAATGTCATTGTTCGTTAGTTCGTGGAGTTAAGTTCGGATGCAACATGCTATTCCGTGTTGGAACTCTTACCTTGTGTTGATTTGGACCAGTTGGTTGCGAGAAGTTCGACATAGAGGTCCGTTTGTTGGAATTTGGGCTTACTGCTCATGTGGAGGCTTGGATGTTCCTTGAGAGTTGTTTGTCCTTCTTGTGTTCGCTCGGGTCTTCTTGATAGAATGGTGTTGGATGTCCCCTTTCGAGTTAGTTATACGGTTGCGATGCGCGTCATGAGTGCCTTGAACGAATGCGCTTGTTTGAGTCGTTCCTAGCTTGACGGCATAGGTGATCCTCTTGTGCAAACCCTTGACTTGTAAAGAGTTGTAGGGTCCTTGGCACTTTGCATGTTCCTTGTTACGAGTTCTATTGGCGTGTCCCTTACCGCCTATCGACTTGTTGGACCATTGTGTGTTTTCTACGGATTAGGTATGGGTTGGAAGTTCGCCCTTGTGAATCCGTTGTAAGTGTTAAATTCTTTCAAGGGATTGGTGTTACTTTGTGCACTTGTTCTATCCCGGCCTTGATGTGGACTGTTCTTGTAGAGACACCTGTGTGTTTGTCGATTAGCATTTCTTTTATTTGACTCGTTTGATGTGGTGTATCGTGAAGAAGCACATGTGGAGCATCATTTGGTTTTATATCTATAGGAGTGGCGTTGTGACTCCTTTCCTATGGTTGGTGTTGGCATTGGCCGGTGTGATCCGTATCGATAGTTTCCTTTCTTTCTTCTTGAAGGACCATTGCTTCGGCAATTGTGTTTTGAGTACAAGTGGTGTATCCACTATGTGGTGTTGAAATTCTAGTGGCAAAAGAGATTTCGACTTCTCCTTATTTGTTTCATCTGACACATGGTCTTGGAAAATTTAGGAAGTCTCGTGTTCGATTGGCCGTGGGTCATGTATTGATATTTCCTCGATTGATGGTCTTTGGCACCAAATCAAAGTCCTTTTGGTATCTAAGGTTTTGTTGTACCCTGTTGATGAATCGTTGCGGAGCTTGTTGATTCTTTGATAGAATTTACTTGAATTATACTTCTTTCAATGTACATTGTAAGGCTTGTTGATTCTTGGATGACGTTTCTTTGACTTGCATCTTGTTTGATGCTTGTGGTGGGACTTTTCACATTCCTTGTGGTATGTTGTTTGAGTTACATCTTGAATCGCAGATCACCTATGTAGTATGATGTTTTATTTCGAACTTCTAGTTGGGGAACGTTTGTCGATCTTGTTTCACTCCGATTTTCGATATAAATTTCCCATGTTCGAAAGATGTTGTGCTTCTGTGTTTATCTCTCTATCGATGTTGTATCCTTGACTCGAATGTTAGTAGAATTAGAAATGACTGTTTTCATTCGTTGTGCTTTTGCATTGAACGTTGCTTGATCATCGGCAAGAAGTTCGTGGACTTAAGATGTATATATCTGTTTAGTCGTGGGAAAGTTGGGTACGAATGCATATTGTGGTCTAGTCTTGGTGTAAGTTTAGTGCCATGCCATGTTATTTGGGCATGGCACTTGCACATTTTGGCGTACGTGGGTGCATGAGTATTTTCTTGGTTATGTGATACACGTTTGACGTGGTGAATTGATTTGAGAAGAGCTATCGGCCGGGGCATCTCAAAACAAATCACTAAGGTCATACGGTTACCACACTAGGGTATGTGTATTTGGTGTGGTGTATTCTTTGGCTTGAGAGTTTGGAACATATTCATGCGTTGTATTTATTTTTGGTTAGCTCGTGGGTGTTGGTGCGATGATGTATTCTCGCTAGTTAAAATTTTGCCAAGCATTCGTGCAAATAGTCTTGAAGCATGTCAGTGTATCCTCAGCATGTCCTTGCCGTGTCGGCGTGTCCTCGGCGTGTCCTTGCTATGTCAGCATATCCTTGGGGTGTCCTTGCTGTGTCGGCGTGTCCTCGGCATGTTCTTGACGTATCGGCGTGTCTTTGGCGTATCCTTATTTATCAGGGTACCCGTAGTGCGATTGTTGGCTTGTGGCGGACGACGACGTGAAAATTGCTAACGTGCGAGTTGGTAGATCTAAAATAGAAAGTGTTGACATCGATAGCAATCGATTCATCTATATTTTGTTTGAGTAAGAGCCGTAGTAGGAAGATTGCAAATTTTGGCCCTTGAAGAGGTTATCCCTTGTAGAGTTCTTCATTTTTGTTATCTCGATGAAATCGATTTTGTACCGATTTATCTATATCATATCGGGAAACATCCCTCTATTTTTTGGCATGCTTGTAAGCATGCGGGTTGTGAAGCGTGCCCTTGCATTGTGGCTATCGCGGACAAATCATTGGATGTTGAAGCAAAGTTGTACTTATGCTTGACCGAGTGTCCGAACAACCGTATCGAATCCATGCATCTTAGTTGAACTCTCTCCCATGTTTTTTGTGATCTAATTCTTGTGTAGGTGAGTTTTGATTTCGGTCAAATTGTTGAGGAGTGAATTCTTCGGTTTCGATAGTCGGATGGTTCGATTTTCATCCCCTCTTCTCCGCTACTTAATTTCGAGGACGAAATTTCTTTAAGAGGTATGAGATGTAATGACCTAGAATTTTAAATGTAAATTTTAAATGAAATACATTATTCATGAAAGTTGTAGAGAATCTCAGTAGAAATCCAATGCAACTTGAATCGTCCCAAATCGGAGGTCGGACGAAGAAGTTATGGCCGAAATACACTCAAAGGCTATCTTTGCAAAATTTTGCAGAATACCCAGCGTCGACCGGTCTACGATGCCGCTGTCGATCGGTCGTGGAATTCCAGTGACCTTATGTGCCTGCCCATGACCGGTACTCCATATTGCTGCCGACCGGTCGTGCTATTTCAGAAGGCTCCATTTTATGGCCTCAACCGGTCGAGTGAGTCGCTGTCGACCGGTCGCTATGTGTTATTTTGTTTCGGACAGCTTAAGTGAAGGGCATTGTGGTCTTTTCATGTGAGGTCATATATATACAATTGTGTGCATGTTTAGGTGCATTTTGAGCTCTGATTTTAGTCCCAACTCCCTCCCTCTCCCTCACTTATAAGTTCTCTCCCTCTCTCGATAGTTCATTTCTTTTCCCTCTCTTCTCTCTAATTTTGAAGGCCTTCCATTAGGTTTTGTGAGAAATCCTGTTCATTAACATTAAAGAGCACGAGCCGAACTACACATCTACAGTTCCGGATCGTGGTGGCATGTTGGACATTTTCCGACGACCTTGGAGTTCCGGCAAATCTCCCGTGGGTAAATTCCTCTCTACCATCTAGTATATGTGTGTGTGTACATAGGTTTTGATTTGGTGGGCACATGTATAGATTGCATTTTTGTGACCTAGGGCTACATTGTGGTGGAATGCTTGTGACTATGTGGTTAGGAAAGGTCTAGGAAATTCAAGGAATTGAGTGGTGATCTTGTGCCCACTAGGTATTTGATATAATGCCCAAGGGGCTTATGAGTAAAATTGATGGGGTCCTAGAGTGGTATTGGGATTACTTGAGTTTGTGTATTACCTTAGAATAAGGTGTTGTTGGGGTCCGAACTAAAAGGAGGCCGGAGCCACGACCTCCTCCAGGAGGACCACCGCTCAGACCCGCCAGCTTGCGGCCGAACAGATCAGAGCCGACGGCAGT
>NMUG010006093.1:0-12772 GCA_002855965.1 Monotropa hypopitys | reverse complement strand
TTGTTTCCAACGATTTATTCCAATCAGAAGTAACTGTAAGTAAGGTGTCGCCCTTGAACCATTATGTATAGAGGTACAGAATTCGGAATTGTACTGTGAGATACACGTTTTTGGCCTAACTTGTTTCATCGCTAGTAGCCTTTATGGGAGTGCAAAAACTAAAAAGAAGAAAAAGAATTATGAAGACAGCAAGGTACGGAAATGGATTAGGATTTTGTTGTGTGGGTGAATACTGTGGTTAGCCACTGGTTTTAATTTGTCTGTGATTCATGTTTGACCAAAATATGATGTTCCATGGTCTTGTAGTGGATTTGGCTTCTTTTGCAAGGAGTTTGAAAAGTTGTGTAGGTAATATGCCCCCTTTGGGACATCCGCAATGACAATATCATCACAGAGGATAGCATAGGCCCCCAACAGCTTCAGTTGCATTTTCCAAGTAATAAAGTGACCCCTCACCTATCCCATAGAAAAAAGCGTCATTAAATTAGTTACTCTTTAGTATACTTCCCTCCCTATTTTTCTCAACAATAATCATATTGAAATTATCTCGGGACAGTTGTATGGCATGTCTTCTGCGTATACTTGATTTATCTCTTTTTATTTTTGGGTTATATTTAATTTTCATTGTAGGAAACATGATTAAGCTATTTAAGGTGAAGGAGAAGCAGAGGGCTGAAAACCCTAATGGGACAGCACCTGTCAAGAAGCAAAGTGCAGGGGAACTACGGCTTAACAGAGGTATACCATTATTTCATGTATCATCTACCATGCTATCCTGAAGTTAGTCAGAGAACTTGTCTGTATCTTAATATACATACATTGTAGGACCAATTTGATACGCTTAACACATGAAAACTAGTGTTTCACCTGATGTTCTTGATTCTATCTGCATATTTAACTATTGAAGATTTGTGTCTTTGTTCTGTAGATATGGGTGAACTGAACCTACCAAAAAGTTGTAGCATAAGTTTCCCCAATGGCAAGGATGACCTGATGAGCTTTGAGGTCACAATCCGACCTGATGAAGGATACTATCTGTAAGTAAACTTTTGTGAACCCAATATTTTTTATTCACTTCTCATTCCAGCATACACAAGAATGACTGTGGAAATGGGGCTTTGGGTTGGTTAGAAATGCCTGTATAACTTGGCCTGAAAGTAAAGAATAATAGATCCTGTTATATGCTGTATGGATTACAGTTGTTCCAAAGTTTAGGGCTTACAAACTACAATTGTTTCAAAGTGTTCTTGAGGGTGAATACTCAGGCGAAGTAATCGTTTTCATTGAATTCGAGTTTTAAATTATCAGCATGGTTCCAGCGCTAAATCACTGTCGGGTAAGAAAGCAAGATGTTAAGCAACTATGACAGATTGTTATTGGTTTCCATACATTCCAAATATTTCTTTTCGTACCCAAATCGTATGTTACTGTTTATTAGACACGAAGTACATTAATCTTTGCAGTTTAGCGGATGTAGTGGTAAAGGGAATCATAATCTAAGCAAAATCCTTGTCTTTGTCACAGCTAGTTAAAATTTACTTAAGTAGAAGGGAAATTTTCACTATAGTTTCTTCACATATACATTGACTTGTGGAATTTGATACTGACAACCTTTGGCTTCGAGGTGGCTACAGTTCGTGCTTTATCAATTCATATTCGCTACAGTTTTGTGCTTAGTGCATCTAATTATGGTGTTTAAGACTTTGCCCGTGTTGTCTACGTACTACACAGAGGCCCAATTCATCTTTTCCAACGTATAAGCTTGTTTCAAATATTAGAGGCTTGTTTTGCAGTTTGAATAGTGGACATAATTTTCTGCATGAATCTTTTTTTGTTTGCGTTCACCTTGTCTCTATGTCTAGACTCTTTTTTCTGCATTATAATTTTGGTTTTTTATTATTTGGGTCTGACAGAGATGGTACATTCATATTCACTTTCCAAGTTCCGCCAATGTACCCTCATGAGCCACCGAAGGTCAAGTGCAAGACCAAGGTAAACAATTTATACTCCTTCCTACAAATAAATCTCTTATTACGTAATGCTGTTAATGCATTTAGGTTTATCATCCTAACATCGACTTGGAAGGAAATGTCTGCCTTAACATTCTAAGAGAAGACTGGAAACCTGTCCTTAACATAAACACCATAATCTATGGACTGTATCATCTCTTCACGGTAACTATATGCTCCTTTTCAACTAGGATCTTCGGACTTCATTGTTAGATTTTTTTTGACGGACTGTTGTGTGAGCAGCAACCCAATCATGAAGATCCTCTCAATCATGATGCTGCTGCTGTTTTGAGAGACAATCCGAAGATGTTTGAGTCCAATGTCAGAAGGGCAATGTCTGGTGGTTACGTGGGCCAGGCACTCTTCCCCAGGTGCATGTAAGCAGCAACTACTTTTGCATTGAAATTTATTGCACAAAGGTGCAGAAACTGTAGATTGGTTTGGTGCTTCTGCTTTCCCGTGTATTGTTTGGGAACTAAAAACCTTGGGAAAGTATACAAATGTGGTCAAGTCGAAAGTGTTGTACTGTGGTATGTACTGTATTGTGATATTATATTGTTGATATGAATCTTCTTCCTAAATTCAACATGTGAAACAGTGGATATCTTGAATGTTCCTTTCGTTTTGCTTTCCTTTCATGGGCCATTATTTTGATTTCTCACATTTTTATACCAAAGCCACATTTATATGCACATGAGTTGTTAAATTTAAGCATAATAGTTGAATTGATGGCAAAATTCTCAAATCCCCATCTGGGTTAATATCAGAAGTTGAAATCTTTCTAGTTAAACTGACAAGCTAAAAAAAGTTTCAAGAAAGGCATTTCATACCTAATCTTGCTAGTCGATTTACCCAATGTGGTATCCTTTTTCCTGTTAACTTGTAACATATATCATCACACGAATGGTTGCAGTTCTTGAAAATTAAGTGATATCTATCGCCACTGTATTTTGTGTACTGATACTCTATGAATTCCTTAATCTGGAGAGGGTCCAAATATGTCGTTCCCATGAATATGGACCTTTTGAACTTGAAGCCAGGGCATTTCCGAGGTTCAACCTCAAAGACACCAGTTGTTGGATTGTCATGCGCTCCAAAACCATATTCTACCCCATGAACTGGAACAAAATGCATAATTGAATAATCAGAACATCTTCTTCCTCAATTGAACAACGATTTGATATAAGCAAAAGAGACAGCAAACTTTCGATCGCACATAAATAAGCCTTTCATAGAGAATGTCCAACAGTTATACGAATATACAGTCTTTACCCACATAAAGAATATGTTGAAATTCATAACCTATGTACTGAAACTTCCAAATAAAATGGGATTTGGAGTTGTGATTTAATTTTGTTTCATAGCATGGAGAAGAGGAAATGAATCCATGTGGACTAAATGTAACAAAGTTTTGTCGAGTTGAGTGGTGTCAATTGAAGGGGAAGTAACTATAAAACTTGCCCAAAGAAACTGTAAGATCATTACCACAATGCAAAATGAGCCGAAAGAACGAAAGTGAAATGATCAGCTGACACTAAATTAACCTTAAGGACATCATATCAAAACTTTTGATCCAAAAAGTCTGCTGCTGATAGGTTATGTCAAGTTAAGAGCTCAGTACCAAGGAGTTAGACCTTAGGTCAGCTCTGAGTCTCCAAGTTTGCTGACCTTGTTGTGAGGACCTCGGCCGAGGAGCTGGTGAGAATAGGATGACCTCAGATATCGGGGCTGGGTGTGACGGATACACGTCCTTCCCGCCCGCGCATTGTTTGAACTGGAAAGTCTACTGGTCTTTAACAGAAAGACGATATGACAGCTTATATTTACAGGATCATACTGAGTGAATATGGAAATGTTACAGAGAATAGCAGAAACACTCCTAAAATAGAGGAGGGATATAAATCCCCCGGGGGAATCAAGGTAAAGGCAGGAACTTCTTGTTTAACCTAATTTTTCCATAAGAATTATTCTCCCTCTTCCAAAAACTGGTGAACTAACTTAAGCATCGGAGGTTTTTTGGTAGGTGTCCCACCGGCGTCAAGAAGTGTGTTTGCAGAGACAACGGCGGAGGATCCAGATATCGAGGCAAGGGAGTACGGGGTCTCACCCGTAGCTGACCTGGGCGAGGTACGAAAAGCCCATAACACATGGTGTAACTCGCTTGGCCAGTCCCCCTTCGCCGACTTTAATCTTTTCTTGATGCCTTTCTTTATTTCGCGGTTAGTGACTTCGGCCTGGCCATTAGCTCTTGGATACGCTTTAGACGTAAAGTGTACGTGTATACCCCTCTCTGCATAAAAGTCCTTAAACTCTGAGCTGTCGAACTGTTTTCCCAGGTCAACCACCAAGACCCTAGGTAATCCAAACCTGCAAATAATATTCTGCCAAAGAAATGAAATGGTGGCACGGGAGGTGATGGTGGGTAAAGCCTTAGCCTCGACCCACTTTGTGAAGTAGTCAATTGCCACCACTGCATACGGCCGTTGCCCTGCTCCCCTGGGGAGGGGACCTATGAAATCCATGCCCCACTGAGCGAAAGGCCAAGGTCCACCCCAGATCATTCCAGCCTGGAGACTTAGTTCTGAGGAAGGTAGACCCCACAAGGAAGAAGGTGAAGCAGCTCCAACCCAACTGGGAAGGACTCTATCAAATCGTCAGGCATTCCAAAGCAGGGGCATATCGACTCAAGACCTTGAGAGAAAAAGAACTGCCAAACCCTTGGAATGCAGAACATTTGAAGAAATATTACAGGTGATTTGCTCACATTAGAGCTTTTGATTATTGTTGTATAGCACCTTGTTTACATATTGTTATTGCGGCGAGCCGAATGTTAACCCCTAAAATTACGATTTAACTACTTTTTGTGATACCAACTCATGACAAATGTGTAAGTTTCATGCTCGAATATGAATGGAAGGCTTCACCCAAATCCCCATCTCTCATGTGTCCGAATAGTGCTAAGGCACAAGCGAGCCCAGCACTACGGTGCAGCTGAGCTCATGCTACGACATAATCAAAATCGCAAAGACGAATAGTGCTAAGGCACAAGCGAGCCTAGCACTACGGTGCAGCTCAGCTAATGCTACGGCATAATCAAAATCGCCAAGACGAATAGTGCTAAGGCACAAGCGAGCCCAGCACTACGGTGCAGCTCAGCTCATGCTACGGCATAATCAAAATCGCCAAGATGAATAGTGCTAAAGCACACCATAAAAAATACAGATTCACAACCCTTCTTTGCTTGCATTGACCGCAGCAGTCGTTAGCATTTCTATATCCAACAAGCCCAGTTATAAATAAACGTGGGTATGAACACTTGACTTGAGATAATTACCAATTAAATGAGAGTGCTTCATGTTCACAAAGTAAAACATCTAACCCATTTGTTACGATCCAGGACACCGTAACAAATACAGAATCACAACCTTTCTTTGCTTGCATTGACCTTAGCAGTCGTTAGCATTTCTACATCCAACAAGCCCAGTCATATCCAACAAGCCCAGTTATAAAAAAATATGGGTATGAACACTTGACATGAAATAATTACCAATTAAATGAGAGTGCTTCGTGTTCACAAAGTAAAACATCAACTCATTAGTTTCATCTGAAAAAAACAAAAGAATGTACATGATGGCGTTGATTTCCGAGCTCTCCTTTGTTGTTCTTTGAATCCTGCAAGAACACTTCTTGACACCGGTGCGATGCCTGCCAAAGGGCCTCCGATGCTTAAGTCAGTTTCAAAGAGATAGATAAAGAGTTGTGAGATTGTGTGGTATTCAAAGTTGTTTCGTACCTCATACTGTGGCTATTACCGTCATTATATACTGCTCCATCATTTTAGGAAGGTCTCCGAGATTATCTGCAACGTTTCCTTATTCATTGCCCCCGCTCCCGTGATTGTAGGCTGGCATTCCGAGTTTCTGTTTTGACTTAGCTGAGTTCTTCTTTTGAATAATAATTAGGTGGGAAACCTTGGCCACAAATATCCAAGCTGAGGTACCTCCGACTGGGCTTAATCTCAGGGCTGACCTAGATATGATCATCTCAGGACTGACCTCAGATTTACCTCGCAGTGCTGAGGTGCACTCCGAGCTAACTTCAGTACGAATGCTGAGCTTCTAGACTAACATCCCTTATTAGCTACTCCCATGTTTTTTTACCAATAATAGGCGGAGGGCTATTTTGGGAAAAACACATTCTAACTACGCCGCCACCTTATGGGTACTCGCGCTCATTTAATATGTGATGCGAAATGTCCTCTTTTGCCACGTGGCCTAATCAAGCCCGTTAAACAGGGACGAGGGGACGGTGGGGATCAAGTGGCTCTTGGCTTACCCTAGGAAAATCGTTTCTCTTCTCTCATTGCTTCTTTAAAAGACGCACCCCTGCGTATTCCCTCTAGACTTGTTGAGCACCTTCCTGTCATCTAGGTACGTTCTCTCTCTTTCTTCCTATTTCCTTTGATTTCGTATCCCTAGGAACATGTCTGGCCTAGAACTCATGGTGACCGTGAGTGACGATATAGAGGAGGAAGTGCCTCTCACGGGCCGAGAGGGTAGGGTTTTAGCCATAGCAGATACTCCTGTAGGAGGCGAGTCAGTGGGAATCTCTGGAGAGTCCCCCGCCCTGCTATATTCTAGACCAAAATTTTATTGTTCTGCTCTTTCCCATCCTTCTATAGTGGACTCTGATGCCTTGGATGTTATCCGTCGTCGGTTTCAAATTCTCGAGTCTATCCGTCTCAGGATCCCTGGCCCGGACGAGAGAGCTTGTGATAGTTATCCTGACGAGATTTGTATTTACCAGGACGCCTTGGAGGCTGGCTTACGGCTTCCTTTTCCAAAAATTATAAAAAAAGTTCTTTCTAAATTTGGTCTAGCCCCGGGGCAACTGGCCCCCAATGGGTACATGCTTCTCATCAACTGCGCCATTTTGTGGTTAGCTGTGTCAGATGGTCAGAAGTCTTTGAGTGTGTCCTCCTTTTGTCATTTATTTTCTATCAAAGAGGTTCCTTCTACCGAGGGCTGGTGGTACTTTAGTAAGAGACCACACTCTTAGTCGGTTGTTGGCAAGCTTCCCTCAGCAGTTAAGGGATGGGAAAACAAATTTTTCTTTATTGGTGGCTCTGGGTGGGAGTCTCAGAGCTGGGAAGATGAGCTCATCCCCCGAGTGCAGAGGAAATGGGGGATACCCTCGTCACTTTGTGAGCACTAAGCAACTTATTTCAATCGATTTGTGGACTTTTATCTGTTTATCCGTTTTCTAACATTTGTTTTCTCTGTGCATTTCATCAAGGGAGAAACCATCTATATCCTTAGAACAGAAGGAGTTTGTTGAGTGCGTAGAGAATCACAGTGTTAAAGACCCAGACCAACTCGTCTCCTCAGAGAGTCTTGCTGTTTATCTCCTTGGCCCAGAAGTTGGAAGTGAGGCATTGCTTTTAGAAAGATGTATTTTGTCTGTATTCCCTTTGGTTTCAATTTGAGCTAATCTCTGAATTATTGTTGATACTGCAGAGACGTTGGATCAGATAATGGCTCCCAAAATAAGCAAAGAGGCCTTGGCTCGTCTAAAAGCTGATAGGGGGAATCTGGTCCCCGGCCAGGCTGCTATGAAGAGGAAGAGGACCACTGGGGGTGTCCCTCAGGTGGTCTCTTCTGCCCTTCCTCTGAACGTTACTGCTGCAGTTCCCTCTACAGAGGAACCCGGGGCAGGAAAATTAATGGATGAGCTGGGGCAACCCTCTGAGGCCGACTTGAAGAAACAAAGGGTGGTCCCTTCCCGGAAGGGTGGTGAAGACAAAGCAGGGAAGGCTTCTGGGAAGGCTCAAGTGAAATACGACGGGCCCATGGTTTTGTTTCACGATGATCATGCCTTTACCAAGGCTAAATGCATCGCGTCAAGAGCTGATATGAAGTATTTAGCTAACCAACCACCTGCCACCATTTGTCAGCAATTTTTGGTTGAGCTGAGCATGGTAAGTTGCGCATATGTATTCATTCTCTGGGAATTGTAACATTTTCTTATGAAGTATTTATCCTTCCCTTTCATCAGGTTTTTACGAAGGGCGTTTTTATAGCCCAAGAGGTGACTAAGTCCTCGCAACAGCAGGAGGAATTGATCAGAAAAAATCTGGATATTGAGCACCAAATCAGGCAAGCTCAGTCTGAAAGAGATGCTGCAGCGCTGAACTTGAGGAAGAAGGAGATGGAGCTGGAGCAGTTGGTGAAGGAGAAACTTACCGTTGAAGAAAAGTTGAAGTCCGAGGAGGAGAGATTGAAAATAGAAGTGGCTCATTGTGCTCGTCTGTCTCAAGACTTGGAAAAAATTGCTGCGGAGAAGATCGAGGGGGGAAGAGAAAGCCTCTGCTACCTTGACCAAGGATGAAGAATGTCTCAATCAGCTCCGGGAGATCCGGAACAAGGAGCAACAAGAGCACATGGATGCATTGACGTCGACGTCAATGCATCAACAAATATTAGTACCCAACAGTTCGAGATAATTATGGAGGATTCCACCGCTATTGATGAGGGGGGTGATGACCTGGGTGTTGAGGTTACCTCTCAGAATCCTAACGCTGATCTGATAGACCTCCCGGCTTCAAATGAAGTTGATAAAATTATTCACGACGCTGTTGTTTTTGCTGAAGCGGAGACATCAGTTGACAAAATTGCAAGGAAAAGTAGATAATGTTTTTGGAAAGTTTTGATTTCCTTTGAACTATCCTTACCGACTGAGCTCGGTTTCTCTTTATTTTTTTCCAAGTATTGGGTTGAACTATGACTTTTCAATTTCTTGTTTTTAATGCTATTAAGTTTTATGTTTTGTCGTCTTATTGTAATGTTCTTAATCTGTGTCTTAGCACTACTCGCCTTGGCGATTTGAATTATGTCGTAGCATGAGCTGAGTTGCACCGTGGTGCTGAGCTCGCTTATGCCTTAGCACCTTTCGCCTTAGCAATTTTAATCATGTCGTAGCATGAGCTGGGCTGCACCGTGGTGCAGAGCTCCCTTGTGCCTTAGCACTTTTCGCCTTAGCGATTTTTAATGATGTCGTAGCATGAGCTGGGCTGCACCGTGGTGCAGAGCTCCCTTGTGCCTTAGCACTTTTCGTCTTAGCAATTTTAAATGATGCCGTAGCATGAGATGGGCTGCACCGTGGTGCAGAGCTCCCTTGTGCCTTAGTACTCTTCGCCTTAGCGATTTTAAATAATGTCGTAGCATGAGCTGGGCTGCACCGTGGTGCAGAGCTCCCTTGTGCCTTAGCACTTTTTGCCTTAGCGATTTTTAATGATGCCGTAGCATGAGATGGGCTGCACCGTGGTGCAGAGCTCCCTTGTGCCTTAGCATGGGGTTGATCTGCATCGTAATGCTGAACTTACTTGTGTCTTAGCACTTAATTACACATACAATGTTAGTAAGAACGAGTTGAGTCTTGCATTAATATTCATTCATATCAAGGAGACAACTAATTTATTGAAAATCAAGACAGCACAACTTCAAAATTTAAAAAGTAAAAAATCCAACTCAGACTTGTAATGACAAGAGTAGTTTTACATGGTTTGCCTAAGGGCTTGGCGAATTTTCAAACATTACCTATCATTGTTTAACAGTCCATCCTCTGTTTCTTCATCTCGCCTACCCTGCCTTCTACTAGCAACGCCTCCTGATGATGCCTAACGGAGAAGTTGTAGCATTCCCGAGCTATTTTTTTGATCTCCTTTCATCTCCCCCACTCCTTCAGGAGTGGGGAACTTAACCTTGAGGTAATGTGTGGAAATTACTGCCTTGATCTTGTTCAAAAGTACCCTCCCAAGGATGGCATTATATGCAAAGGGTGAATCCACTACCAGGAAGTCCACCATGGTAGTCACTTGGCTGCCCTCTCCTCCCATAGTAACTGGGAGGGCAGTCTGCCCCTTTGGGTAAACTGTCTCCCCGGTAAACCCCACTAGCAGAGATGCCATTGGCCTTAGCCTTTCTCTCCCCAGCCTCAGTTGATCAAATGCATGCAAGAAAAGAATGTCAGCTGAGCTACCACTATCAATAAGTACCCTTCTCGTCTTAAAATTGGCAACGACCATGTGCACCACCAGGGGGTCGTCGTGTGGGTAAACCGTCCCTTTCTCGTCCTCCTCGGAAAAAGTGATTAGCACACCTGACCTCTTGGGATGCTTACTTGGCCTTTCCACAGCACACACTTCCATTGGGTCATCTGATCTCAAACTTCTTAGATGAGCATTCTGGGCTGAGCTAGATGAGCCACCACCTGCAGATCCGCTGTGAATAACCCTTATTTCACCTATAGGGTCATTGTTTTCTGGGACTTTAGCTCTTTCTTCCCGACACTGTCCTCCTCTCTGAGGTCCTTGATCTCTCCTGTCAATGAACCTTCGCAAACGTCCTCTCTGGATGAGGTCCTCAATCTGACCCTTCAGGTCGATGCAATCATTAGTATAATGACTATGATCGCGGTGAAAATGGCAAAATTTATCTCTGGAGCACTTTTCGGGGTTACTCTTAAGTTTTCCAGGCCATTTCAAGTCCGGATCATCTCTCAAGTCGCCTAAGATGTGCTCCACTGATGCTATCAACGGAGTGTATTGCCTATGCTTCTCAGGGGGCCCTCCAAATCTCCGGGGTGAGCCCCTAGGCTCTGGCCTCTTTCCTCAATAATCCTGTGTCGTTCCCCTTGGGGAACCTTTCCTCTTACGATCAACTTGAACTGGTGCTGGCGCAGCAAGGGCCTGACCCTGGCTCCCCTCATCGCGACCCCTGTGCGCATTGAGCGCATCCTCTGCATTCATATACTTTTGAGCTCTGAGCATGAGCTCGGCTATATCCTGTGGTGGGTCCTGCGTTAGACAAAAAAATAGAGCTCCTGACCATAGGCATGAAATATAAGCCGCCATTGCCATTTTATCATCAGAGCTTTCGATTTGCATGGCTTCCTGGGTGAAGCGAGTTGTATACTCCCTCACAGACTCCCCCTTCTTCTGCCTTACTGTCAAAAGATATGTGTCTGGCTTCCTGTACCTCTGACCTGCTATGAAATGACTGACAAATTTCTGACTCAACTCCTTAAAATTGCCAATGCATCCGGAGCTCAATTTGTTGAACCACATCTTGGCACTCCCCTTGAGAGTGACTGGGAAAGCCCTACACATGACTTCATCCGGCACAGCTTGCAGGGTCATCAAATTTTTATAGGTCTCCAAATGATCCAGTGGGACCATGGTACCACTGAATGATTCGATAACTGGCATTTTGAACTTGGTTGACAATGACAGGTCCAACACTCGTTGAGTAAATGGCGAGTCCGTGGTCTGCACCAATTCCTCCACCGTAACCGGAGCTTTGGCCTGAATGCGCCTTCGGATTTTGTCGATTTGGGCCTGCATATCTTCCAGAAGATCTTCCTCTGGCCTTTCCAAGGGATGTTTAGCTCCCCTCGGGGTTCCACTTTCCTGTGGCTCTTGATGTTGGGATTGATCATCAGTCCTCCGACCCTCATTCTCTTCCACTCTCTCATTGTTTCCTTCCAGATCCCGTGGGATCTCTCCATTGACCGGGTATTTACCATTCAGAAATCTGCCACCAAAGAAAGGAACACACGTTCCTATAGACGGCGCCAACTGATGTCATTGATTTCCGAGCTCTCCTTTGTTGTTCTTCGAATCCTGCAAGGACACTTCTTGACACCGATGCGATGCCTGCCAAAGAGCCTCTGATGCTTAAGTCAGTTAAGTTTTTCAAAGAGATAGATAAAGGGTTGTGAGATTGTGTGGTATTCAAAGTTGTTTCGTACCTCATACTGTGACCATTACCGTCATTATATACTGCTCCCTCATTTTAGGAAGGTCTCCGAGATTATCTGCAACGTTTCCTTATTCATTGCTCACGCTCCCGTGATTGTAAGCTGGCATTCCGAGTTTCTGTTTTCTTTTGAATAATAACTAGACGGGAAACCTTGGCCATGAATATCCAAGCTGAGGTACCTCCGACTGGGCTTAACCTCAGGGCTGACCTAGATATGACCATCTCAGGACTGACCTCAGCTTTACCCCGCAGTGCTGAGGTGCACCCCGAGCTAACTTCAGTACGAATGCTGAGCTTCCAGACTAACATCACTTATCAGTACAATAAACCAGGCTGGGTAAACCCTAGTTTCATCTGAAAACCAAAATAGTGTACAATAAACCAACCTGGCAAAACCCATGATAGCTCTAAGCCTCTAACCATGGCTAGGGCTGTAAATGAAGTGGGCCGTTCGCGAACTATTCGAGGCTCGATTCGGTAAGAGCTCGTTCGAGTTCGATTCGTTTATTAAATGAACTAAACATGAACCTCAATTTTAGGCTCGTTTGATAAATGAGCCAAACCTGAGCATAACAGTATTCGGCTCGACTAGGCTCACGAACCTAGAATATATATACATGATAGGTTATGTTGAGCTAAGAGCTCAGCACCAAGGAGTCAGACCTTAGGTCAGCTCTGAGTCTCCAAGTTCACTGACCTTGTTGTGAGGACCTCGGCCGAGGAATTGGTAAAAATAGAACGACCTCAGATATCGGGGCTGGGTGAGATGGATACACGTCATTCCCGTCCGCGCATTGTTTGAACTAGAAAGTCTACTGGTCTTTAAACAGAAAGACGATATGGCAGCCTACATTTACGGGATCATACCGAGTGAATATGGAAATATTGCAGAGAATAGCGGAGACACTCCTAGAATAGGGGAGGGATATAAATCCCCCGGGGGAA
>NMUG010006092.1:0-12772 GCA_002855965.1 Monotropa hypopitys | reverse complement strand
CCATTTTAACTTTGCCATTGGAGTTGCTCTTATAATGCTATATTTTGATAATGCTATATTTTGATCTTGTATTTGTGGAGGTTTCGAGCAGGAAGAATACAAGGAAGATATTTTGCTCGATTACGCAAAAAAAATATACTGAAGTTGGGTCCGTTTGGTTTCTCTTTTTTCTTTGAGAAGTCAAAAAATCAAAAAGTATCTTGTGTATTGTTGTTTAGAGTTATTCTCCTTTTGATTGAGTGATGAGGGATGTTTTGCATTTGTGAGTTTTGGTGAGGGTTTTCTTTGAGTATAGTGTTAGTTTTGGTAATTTAGTTTGAGATGGACCTAAATTTCACTGGGTTTGATGAGGGTTTTCTTTGACACGTACATGTGAGACACGTACAAATGGACCTAAAACCCATTGATGGTATGTGGTCTGTCTCTCTCTCAGGTGATCCTTAAGGTCACAACGAGGTATGACAATTTTATGCAAAGTTTTGGGTTTCATCTATTGAATTTATTGGGTTTTGTCCATTGTATTTGATTGTCAAGAATTAGTTGAAACACTTTTAGCACCAGGACATTTTTAACACCAGATTCTTTAACCCTAAACAATTTTAACTCCAGATTCTACACAATAGATTTTAACACCATATTTTTATAACAATTTCTTGCACTGAGTTATTTTAACACCAGATTCTTGATTATTAAATTCTATTCCTCGAAGCCCACTAAATTTCACAAGTGGGAAGAACAAGAAATGTACAAAAAAGTCACTACGCTAAAGTGTTTAGTGAGTTTGACACCCAGTGCCTGTACTTGGCATGCCTAGCTGTGTCTCGGTCTGCCTAGGTCCCAATGAGGTACGATTTCATTATTGAACACAACAAATAGTTTTTAAAGAAATGTTAAGAACTTGGTTTCTTATGAACAATTCCAAAAAAAGGTTTTTAATGATGTTCCCATAAACTAACCGGTAGTTGACAAGCTCTCCTACAGTCTCCCATAAACTACCCACGGGTGTACCCCAGTGGTTCGATCCCTAAACGGTGTTGTGAAACCGCTCGACAGGTCTTGGGGTCGAGTCTCACTCCGCCCGTGTGCGGGATAGTGAAGCCGATCCGCGCTGTAATATGAGCAGCCGTTTAGGAGTAGGGTCGCTGGTGCCTGGGTATTTACCTCCTCATACATGCTGAGGGTGAGGCGTATGGGGCCTGCCGCGCTGTCAGGAATTCAGCGTTTTTTTTTTGTGAAACAAAATGCAACCCATCTACGCTAAGCAGTTTCTTACATAGTTCTAGAAAACAATTTGTATAATCACGCTTAAACAGTATCATGATGACACGTTGTCTCATTATGCTGTTTGAATACTACATATGGTGTCTCACACTTCTCAATTTTCACTTTTTACATTGCTTTCATTTTGTATTATCCTGAAAATGTTTGTGCAAACTTTTTGCAACACACTTCTGGAGATACTCAATACTATTATTTATGGATCTGCTTGGTGTGCGATGCATCTTCATCTCAGGGTGGTGCTCATGCTTCCTACATATGTGTTAGCCTTTTCCTTCTCTTCCACCACCTTAGCCTGAGCCTAAGAAATTTTAGTGAGCCTTTTTTGCTGATCATGACTACTTTTCATGCAACAAAAGAGTTCAAGAATGCTCTCAATGTAAGGGGAACAAAAGGCAAGGAACTTATAAGTTAAAACCTCATCGTACATTCTGCTCTCAGCAAACACAACAATAAATGACACAGGCCAGAACAGGTACTTGATTTGATGCTGCTAACCACGAGTAGCTAATTTGTTTTGGACAAAAATGATTGTTTGGTTGCTTTGCGATTGAGGGTTGCATAGGAGTTTGTCTGTTCATTCAGTGTTGTCCGCTTTGTATATTTTGTGAATTGTGCATTTGAAGGTATGATTTTTTTGTCATTGCTTTATGTAGTTAATTTATTCTTGTAGAATTAATAGGGAGAGATAGGCCTTTGTGGGAAGCATAGTATTTGAATCTATATTGAGTCTAATAGCTAATTATGTATTGATCTCTAGTTCGTTTATTAAATGAAAAGGATTACAATAATTGCAAACTTTATCGAGACGTATGGAAAGTGATATTGGCTATTTGTTTCCTCTGCTTATTTTGTAGGGAAACTCACATTAGATACGTAATTAGAAGACTATATTGTGTGCCTACAGCTGCACATGCTTAACAAATAATTTTATTTTTGACCATGACTGCAAATCCCTATTTTCCAGAAATTATTAAGTCTTTATTACCGAATCAGAGTGTTCTTAATCTTTTCCAGGTAATTAGGACTTTTGGTGTTAAATTGCTAAGGAAAAGGAACAGATCGTATCAGAAAAATGAGCAAATGGGTTACTCAATATATGACGTTATTCCCGATTCCTGTTTCCAGTCTAATGTCTTTGGGCACAAACCCAAAACCAGTTCCTTTTTCTCTTTGTGGGGGGTTGTCCTAAATCTTCAGAATCTGGTCCAGTTAGAAGCCCTACTTCACCATTGGATTTTAGGATTTCTTCTAATCTAACCAACCCCTTTAGGTCCCCTAAATGTTCCCACGTGGGGCATGAGAAGAGTTGGGATTGCACTAAAGTGGGTCTGGGGATTATAGATTCTCTTGATAGTAATGAAAATTTTTTCGGCAAAGTTATCTGTGCATTGGATAGTGAAAATTATCTTTTTGGACCACAGATGAGGAATAAAACCCAGAATTGTATCGATTCCTTTGAGTCACCTAAGTCACTGCCTAAGAATTATGGAGTTTTTCCTCCTACGCACAAAATCCAACCATCCAATCTCCAAAAGGGGAACTCTGATATTCTATTTGGGATTGGAGAAAATCATTTCCATGCCATGATAGTAATCTCTCTCTCTCTCATTTTTTTCTAACCCAGAATGCAATTACTTGCCAAAACAGAGGAAAAAATGAGACTTTTAAGTAGGGGTGACAATTTTTCATGCCCCGCTCCGAACCCACCACGCCTCGGTCGACCGCCCCAACTTTCGTGAGACATAAGGTTTAGAAAAATTACACAGAAGTGTAATATTCGCAACACAAGGTTCAAACAGAAAAATTAAGTGTAATTTTTGTTCAATAATGTTGGGTTTATCAACTTTTGCACTTTGTTAAGTGACCCCCTACTGTTGATTTGTGGTTCAAAATTTTTTGGGTTTAAACGATTTGTGGGTTTAAATGATTTTTGACCCCCTACTATTGCTCTTTTTAATTTTATTTCTGGGTTTAAACGATTTCTGGGGCACTGTTGATTTTTGAAACCCAACCCTTTATTTTCGGTTCAATGTTTTTCTGGGCAATGTGGGTCTCACAAATAAATTAACATTCTAACGGCTGTAACAATATCATAATCTAAACTCACTGTTGCACACTATAATCCCACAGAAATATACATAATCGAAGAATACACAGACCGCCCATTTGGTTGTTTTAAACATTTGGTTTTTGTATTAAACATTGTCATTTTCTAAACATTTGGTTTTTGTTCTAAACATTGGCGGAGTAACCTTATGTGTCTAGCAAAATATTTGTTCCAAGTGTTCTCACGAAAAAATTTTATGTTAAACATTTGGTTGGTGAAAACATTTGGTTGTTTTGTAGGTAGGCCCCGATTGTGCGATTTTCTCCAGTAAGGTTGAACATAATGTTTTTTTTGTAATTCTACAACTAATTTAACCCCTTCCCAAAAGGTTTTCTGTAATTTAATATCCAGATTTTATTCTGTAATTGTTGAACGTAATGTTTTTTGTAATTGTATACACCCTTCAAAATCTGTAATGGTGGGTGAAAACATTTCATTGTATAGACCCTGTTTGTTGAACATAGGTTTTTTTTGTTGAATTCTGTAATGGTCAGAACTAATTGTATAGACACCGTTTGTTATAAATTTTACCATACAAATTTTTATAGTGCCGAAGACACGTGTCATGTGTCAATGTCACAGATCAAGTGCCGAAGGTACGTGACCATGGGTCAATGTGCCGAAGGCACGTGACAAAGTGCCGAAGGCACGGGTTAAAGTGCTGAAGACACGTGACCACGGGTCAAGTATAGAAGACGCGAATCAGTGTCGAAGGCACGAATCAGTGTCGAAGGCACGACTCACATTCGAAGTCATTGTTCGATTGCCACCAGCCAATAACTTTTGCGTTCATTGGAATTATTTTGGCTTGGTTAAATATTTGGTTAATGCGGTGTCTCGATTTCGTTAATGTGTTCCAAAAACACGGATCGAGTGTTGTCCCTCATTAGTGCCGAAGGCACTCTAAAGTGCCAAAGGCACGAATCGGTGCCAAAAGCACTACTAACAACCGAATTCTTTGGGACTGTTGTACATAATATTTCAAGAGTATAAGACATGAATTATATGTATAGTGTCGAAGTTACTCTTCAGCACAAGGCACTTAGAAGTGTCGAAGGCACGAAATAGTGTCGAATGCACTACTAATAACTGAAATTTCGTTGTACTATTAGGTATTGTGTTACACTTTCTATTATGTCGACCCGTGCCATCGGTACGAGCTATATCAAAAACACAGATCGAGTGTCGTCACTCATCATATATGCCGAAAATACTGCAAAGTGCCGAAGACACTATTAATGTCTGAAGTTTCATTGTACCCTTACGTATTGTGTTGCACTTTCTATTTTGTAGCCCCGTGCCATCGGCACGGGTTATATGCTAATGTTGAGAGAGAGAGTTCTTGAAGAGAGAAGATAAAGTTGGCTTGGAACCATGGTGGATCGTATCAAATCGGGTGTAAAATATCAAATAAGTTCCTTTCTTATCAATCCTTGTTTGTGTCATGGAGTTATTATAGAAAAATATGAGTTTTAATGGTGAGTCAAGTTCATATGAACTTTTGGACAAAACCTAGAGAAACCCTAGATCTAATGGCCTTATATATGTTCAATGGCGTAAGGGTTTGAATATTTTATGCTTTTGGGTTGAGGGAATCCACAGGGTTGTAAGGTTTTTAATATTTTTCAAGTATTAGGTCGTTTGGAAAATTTTGGAGAAGAAGAGTTTGATGTTCATTAGTACGAAACATTTCTACCCAGATTCAGACTGTTTTTTACCACTGTAATTCACGTTTTTAGAGACATTTCGGCCTTATTTTTTAAATCTGAAGTGAAGAATCCCCACTCAATGTTTCGTCCTTTACAATATTGGTTTGAAGTATTAAGCCCAAAACGTGGTTAAGATGTCCAAATTTAGTGATTTCAGAAGACTATCAAACCTGATTAATTTTTAGAACATGTATCTTTGGACCCTAAAGGATTGGGTTATGGTTATGAGGTTCCTAGCATGGATAAAAGCTCTAACTAATTTATTGTTAATCTTTTATCGTAAACCATTGTTGATTCTTTTTAAATTAATCACAGGTGAGGTGATTGTTGCTTCCCATGTTCCGAGGGGTAGTCTTGGGCAGCGCTAATCGGTATTTTTGGTAAGTTTGTGTTAGATATGAATTTCGTTTACTCATATGCGAATAATTTACATGTTTAAGTAAGACTACTTGAATCAAATGGATTAGTCCATAATTATGAAAAGGATGGTGAAGCAAGTTAAGAAACTTTATGTACCTAGTTGTACAACATATACGAAGGATACGTAGGATTCCCTTGGTGGGTCACTTGAGTCTATAATTATGTTAAGTACACTAATGCATTGGAAATTAATAGTTAAGGTGTACGTCCCCTCGAATGATATGCATGAAGTAAATCAAGAAAATAATAATCAGAGTAGTGTAGTGGAAGCGTGATAGACCCATGTAGGGTTACTTAATGATTATGACACTTATGTGTGTGTGATACACTACTTATTGGTTGATGGATGGAAGTGTGTGGCCTCTTTGGGCCTTGTTAATTTAATAAGAAGTGATGAGTAGGACTGCTTGTGTGTGAGTCCATGTAAAAAGGGAAATATTGTCCCTATATATATATATATTGAGATGATGTATGGAACTTGTGTATATGCTAAGGTGGCCAGTGTGGGAAGAATGAGTGTTGTACTCATAAGGTGGCAAGTGTTGGCAGTTCGGCATTTATTGCTTGGAATCATAGGGAGATGGTAACCCTCCCAACGATTTGGGAAGCGCCGGAATTATTATGTGGGAATGGACTTATGACGAGATTCCCTGGGTGGTCGCTTCACCCACGACATTGTGCACAATGAGGGTAACTTGGCCCTCCCAACGAGTTGGGGAATGACGGACGGAAAGGATAGTGTGCCGACAAGCCACTATGTCGGACCCAAACAAATATGAAACGATTCTCGAATATGATAAAAAGGATAAATCAAGAATGGACTTATGATGGGATTCTTGGATTTAGTCCTAGTGTAAGTTATGGAACGATCAGTAATGTGTATCAAGGAAAGGATAAATCAAGAATGGACTTATGATGGGATTCTTGGATTTAGTCCTAGTGTGAGTTATAGAACGATTGGTACTATGTGACGGCGATGAAAGGATGAATCAAGAATGGACTTATGAGGGGATTCTTGGATTCATTCCTGTTGTGAAGAAATGAAAGGAAACATACAAAGTAAATAAAGAAATATCTCAAATATCCAATATGGAATATGAATCCAACACTTAACGATGATGGTAGTCAGCGTGGTTCGCAACACGAGTTATAATTAGGTATCTCAGCATCCTCCGTCTTTTGTATCTTTGGCAAAATCAGTTCTTGTGTCGGCGTGTCCCTTTCGCGTCGGCTTGTCCCTTTCGCGTCGGCGTGTCCACACCTTATCGGGAGTTATCCCTTTTATTATTTTGTGTGGCACATGGGTTTTCTCAAGTTTGGTGTTCCTTGGTTGTGAAGCGTTCCCTCGCATGGTGGCTATCGCAGACGAATCATAGGATGTTGAAGCAAGTCATACTCATACTTGACCAAGTGTCCGAGTAACCGTATTGAATCCATGCGTTGTAGTTGAACTCACTCCCACTCTTGTTGTGATCCTACTCTTGAGAAGTTTTTGTGGAAGTGTGTTTTGATTCCGAGTCAATTGTTGAGGAGTGAATACACTGGTCTCATTAGTCGGTGGTATAGTTTTCATCCCCTCTCTTTTCTTACTCAGTTTCGAGGACGAAATTTCTTTAAGGAGTATGATATGTAACGACCTAGAATTTTAAATATTTGTTTCCTAAATGTTATTATGGTTGTTATCGTGTCCATTCAATGAAATTCAATGGTTCGGGGTAGTTAGAGTCCCCGGTGGTGGGTCGGCGTTGTCTTGGGTTGTCCCGGCCATGTGCCGAGAGTCTTCTAGGCCTATTATGACCCCGAAGTATTTTCTGAACCCGAATGGATTCTTCATTAATGTCGTAGAAAATTCAATTACGAATCCAACGCATCTTTAATCGTATCAATTGGAGGTCGGACGAAGAAGTTATGACCGAAATACTCTCAGTGAGTTACGTACCTACCCAAGACCGGTTCGTCGACCGGTCGTGGAATTTCAGTGGCCCAAGACCGGTTCATCGACCGGTCGTGGCATTACAGTGAGGTCATTTTGTGGCCACGACCGGTCGAGCTTACCACTGTAGACCGGTCACCAAGTGCAATTTTCTTGCTGTTCGAATTAAATGAAGGGTAATTGGGTCTTTTCATGTGGGGGACCTATATATATGATTGTGTGCATGTTCAAGGGCATTTTTAGCCCTGATTTCAGTCCTCTTCTCTCCCTCTCTCTCCAAGTAAGTTCTTTCCCTTCTCTCTCTATATTTCCATATTTCTTCTCTCCCTCTCTCTTGATTCCATGGTGATTTCTTGAGCTTTGAATGTTTTCACCTTCATTAACGCCAACGAGGACAAGCCGATCTACACATCCACAGTTTCGGTTTGCGGCGGTGTTAAGGATATTTTCCGGCGACCTCGGAACTCTGGCGAATCTCCGGTGGGTAAATTCTTAACTCCTATTAAGTATGTGTATGTGTATATAGGGTCGATTTAGTAGCCATAGTATGTGTATTGCATTTTGTGATCTAAGGCTACATTATGGTAGAATTGAGTGGTGATCTTGGACCCACTAGATGTTTGATATAATGCCACTAGAGGCTTAGGTGCACCATGTGTTCGACGAAATTCCCGTGAGGGGGACGACTTATATTTTGGTAGTTTATAGGTTGATTGGTGGCCATTGGAGTTAGGGGCCACCAAGTGTTCGATGAATTGCCCATATGAATCTTGGGTCGCACCTTGGAGAATTTGACACCGTTGGGTTGTTGTAGGACTTGTGCGGTTATGCGGTTGGTCATATTAAGTCCGTATGATCACCATAGGATCCATAGAATTTAGTGTGTACCAAGCGTTCGATGAATTACCCTCATTGGGTGTTGTAGTGAAATTGGATCGTTTGGATTATCCGGGTGTGTGGTAGAACCTTGGACGTGGTCACGTGAACATCTTAGGTACCTTTGCGATTGTAGGCCTTGTGGGTATTGATACACTTGTTGGAGGTTGTCAAGGTAGAGTATGAGTATAGATGGACTTGGTCGGCATCCCTTGACGTTGTCAAGGTTGAGTTTTTGTATCCATAGTATTTGTTGGCGAACTTAATGAACTCTAATGTGGAGGATGTGTCCCACGAGGACTACTCATACCAACCTTGAATCTATCCCTTAAAAAGAAACATGAATGAATACATTGACGTGGAATCATAGGGTACCGTGGGCCCTCCCAATGAGTTGGGGAAACATTGGAATGTTTGGTGGGAATAGATTGAGGTCGTACTTTCCTAGATGGTCGCACCATCCACGGCATTGTGCACAACGGGAATGACTTATGATGGGATTCCTTGGATGGTAGCTCCACCACGTTGAGCACAATGGGGGCGTATCGTAGTCCTCCCAACGAGATGGGGAGTAACGAGGGGAAAGGATAGTGTGTCGACGAACCACTAGGCCGGACCCAATCAAATATGATGCAATTCACAAATGATAATAAGTGAAATGAAAGGATAAATCAAGAATGGACTTAGGAGGGCATTCTTGGATTTAGTCCTAGTGCAAAGTTATGGAACGATTGTAACTTATAATAAGGATAAAGGATAAATCAAGAATGGACTTATGATGACATTCTTGGATTTATGCATAGTGTGAAATGAATAAATGGAAAGATAGAAAAGACGTGAATATCTCAAACATCCAAAGTTACTTATGAATCTAGTATTTTACGATAATGATAATTGGTGAAGTTCGTAAAATAAGTCGTTGGATATCTTAGCGTCACTTTAGTTTGGGATCCTTGGTAGATCCTTAGAGTTGTTTTACCTTACTGATAAAGTTGGTTGAGTTGTGTTAGAGTCTATTTTGGTTGGACCTAGAATACCTTACCCTTTGCACTTACTCGGTTTGGAGGATTTGGTCATAAACACTTAGTTGGCGTCACGCCTACGTTCACTATTGTTTGAGTTAGGTTTGCTTCACTTGCACCTCGGGTTCTTTACTGTTTTGTACGCTTACTTGTAGACACGTAGGCACGCACCGTATATGCATACTTGGTAGTAGTTAGGGGTTTTCTCACTGAGTCGTGGCTTGCTCAGACCCTTTTTCTTTTCCTTTTTCTAGTCTGTGTTGCGGGGCTAGACGTACTTGGTGACTTGGAGTTGGAGTCATCTGCTGGATTTTCTGGGGCTTGGTTGTTACAGTTTCAGTTGTAGTATTTCAGTTACGGTTGTTCTTCTTGTACATAGTAGTTCAGTTGTACTTTCCTTTACGTTGTACTTCAGTTTCAGTAGCAGTTGTAGTAGGCTTGCACTTGTACTTTCTTCCGCTTTGTACCTTTCTATATTTCTACTTGTACTGCTCTGTGATGTAATGAGAACTTTAACCGATTCCACCTGGATGACAAGTGGTTATATCCCCTGTTTATTATTTAAATTGTATTTTAAAAAATATGGTTTGAAAATCCGGGGCGTGACATTTGATGTCCTTTGGATGATTATAATATCTATCAATACTAGACATCAATTTCTCCCTGATTGACTCAACTCAGTCATAATCAACCAGTCTATCAAAATCTTCAAGTAATATGACATGTGACCAACAGATATTTATTCGAGAAGTTAGAAAAAATAGGGTGACACACAAAAACATGCATATGATCCTTACTAGATCTTCAATATCATCCTTTTCTTGACTTGATTTTATAATAGGAATCAATTCTTTCATCATACGTGTACTCAATTTATCTTGCTTTAAACCCCTTCTCACAACAAAAGAAACACTGCTTCTCTTAATGGTTGTTTCTGAAAGTGGTTTAGTGCCACATTGAATTCCAAATATGAGTTTGACATCTTCATGTGTAACCTTTGTTATCATTCCACCAACATCGAAAACACCTTTACCATTGTATGAAGCAACTATCTTCCTTACAACTTCATCACTCTTTATACAAATCTCACTTGGCAATTTCTTTCTCATCACAGCATCAACAAGCAACCAAAATAGAGTTTTCTTCAACAACAATACATGCTGTTTAGTGAGATCCAAAGATTATACTATACTGATGAATGTATGAAGATTTGACCTATATGTAGTCTGTGAGCCTAAATCAGACTGTTTGTGATAACTGCGATGTTCGAACAGGTACATGCTCTCTTAATTCTTCTTCCAACACAGTCCGGTCAACATTATCTCTTGCTTGAAGCTCATAGTTAGCTTCACCTACAATAAAACACGACATAAAATCATTATGAAATCAAAATCTATATGCATATCATACACATGTTACAGTATATTTTGACAAATTACAGTCCTTTTTAAACAACTTACAGTGCATTTTGGACAAGTTACAGTATATTTTGCACAAGTTACAGTCCTTTTTAAACAACTTACAGTGCATTTTGGACAAGTTACAGTGCATTTTGGACAAGTTACAGTGCATTTTGGACAAACTATAGTGCATTTTCACAAGTTATAGTGCATTCTTTACAGTGCATTTTGACATGCCACAGTACATTTTGATTAAGTTACAGTACATTTGCACAAGTTATAGTGCATTTTGTACAACTTACATTGCATTTTAGACAACTTACAGAGCATTTTGAACATGGTATTTTGAATAAGTTATAATGCATTTTTGTACAACTTACATTGTAATTTGAATAAGGAACATTGTATTTTGTAGAAGTTACAGTGAATTTTGGACAAGTTACAGTTAATTTTGAACAAGTTGCAATGCATTTTTGACTTAATTTTTTTTTGGTAAAATCGGAATATATATTAGAACTTAACCAAAAAACAAAAGCGCCGATCAACGGCGTACAGTCATGTTCCAATCAAGTTTCCCATAGAACCCCAGCAGCCATTCCCCATCACTGCCTCTGAAAATGCCACCACATCCGACAAGTTTTTTGGTCTCATACCAGCTTCCGTCCACATTTATCTTAAGTCCTGCAACAGGAGGGAGGCAATAAGAGCGTGTAGGGGCAGAGTATTGGTCGGCTACATGCATCTTGAAGGCCTCGTGTATTTCGTTAGCTAGGTTAACGCTTTGGATCGCAATAGCAACAAGATTGCTTATGATTTTATCGAAAACATGTCGGTTTCTGTTTGTCCAAATGTTCCACAGTGTTGACAGGAAAATTGTCCCAGTCCCCGGTCTGTCACCCCCTTTGTGTTTAGTGCATTTTTTCAGGGAGTCGAGAATCCATGAAATTGCATCCAGGCCCATAGATGCATTTAGCCAGCCAATACCAAATATGTGATTCCAAACCTTTTTGAATTGTCACAGTCACGGAAGATGTGCTGAATGTCTTCAGCCCCCTTTTCGCAAATGGGACATTCCCCATTAGTGCTCATACCTCTGCGCTGTCTAAGGTGGTTTGTTGGAATTCTGTTAAGGCATATAAGCCAAGTGAAAAATTTTAGTTTGTTTGGGCATTTCATTTTCCAAATCCATTTCCAATCAGTTGACGGTACAAATTGCTCTTCAGGCTTAGACACCGTGGAGGTGTGGAAATTCCCATCACTGGCCATTGACCAGATTGGGGTGTCCTGGTGGGTTCTGTTGTTGTTAATTGTTGTGGCTTTGATGTTGTCAATGATATTTGGGGGAAGTATATTTTCAACTGAATCCGTATTCCATTCGCCATTAACAATTAACTCCTGGACTTTTGTGTTGTTCTGTGTGTGTTCTCCTAGGAAGGAGTTGGCCAGGGGTTCATCGCCAATCCACCAGTCATTCCAAAGGCTCACGTAAAACCCATTACTGATTTTCCACCTAGTTTTTTGAATTACTAGATCCCTCCGACTCCGAATGGCCCTCCAAGTGTGGGAGGCTTTTCGATTTTTGGGCCACTCATACTTCGATTGATTTTTGATGTATTTGTTCCTGAGTACCTGAACCCAAAGGTCCTTTTGGTTTGTGTGTGTTTTCCAAGCTAGTTTGGTTAGAAGACTATCATTTTGTGTTGAGGCTTTCCTGATTCCCAGCCCTCCTTTGTCTTTGTTGGAACAGACTTTGTCCCATGCCACAAGGTGAATTTTCTTTTTTTGGTCCATGTCCCCCCACAGAAAATTGCGGTTCAGTTTATCTATTGTGTCACATGTTTTCCGGGGAATTTTGAAGGTTTGCATGGTGTAAATGGGTATCGCGTTTGCAACATGTTTAATTAGGGTGGCTCTACCTGCCACGTTAAGGGTACTCTTGGCCCACCCATTAAGTTTTTTGTGAAGACGTTCTGTTAGGTGAGTAAAGGTTGTACTATTAACTCTACCGTGAGTTAGAGGGACTT